>JAGKTI010004875.1:36333-48039 GCA_018397915.1 Birgus latro
AGGATGGAAGTGGTGGAAGCAATGAAGAAAGTTAAAATGGGGAAAGCCCCAGGAATTGATGGAGTGTGTGGTGAAATGCTGAAGCATGGGGGAGAGATAGTAATAGAATGGATGTGGAAGGTGTGCAGATTGGCTTGGGAGGAGGGTAGAGTCCCGGAGGATTGGAAGTCAGGTATAATTATTCCTCTGTACAAAGGAAAAGGGGAAAAAGCAGTGTGTGGTAATCATAGGGGCATTTGCCTTCTCAGTGTAATAGGAAAAGTATATGGTAGGATACTTATTGACAGAGTTAGGGAAATTACAGAGGAATTAGTTGGAGAAGAACAAGGAGGTTTTAGGAAGGAAAGAGGTTGTGTAGACCAGATATTCATTAGATCCTTAGTGGAAAAGTTTCTAGAGAAGGGCAAGAAGTTGTATGCAGCCTTCATGGATCTGGAGAATGCATATGACAGGGTGGATAGACAAGGATTGTGGAAGGTATTAAGAATATATGGAGTGGATGGGAAGTTGTTGAAGACAGTGAAGAGTATGTATGAGGGTGCTAAGGCTGCAGTGCTTGTGGATGGCAAACTGAGTGAATCTTTCCATTTGAAGGTTGGATTGAAACAAGGATGCGTCATATCTCCATGGTTGTTCAATCTGTACATGGATGGGGTTATAAAAGAGATACAAGGTCGAACAGTGGATGTTGGAGTGGCCCTAGTGAGAGAGGGCAGTGTTTGGAAACTCCCTGTACTGTTATTTGCAGATGATATTGTGTTGTTGAGCGAGCGAAGACGAAGGGGAGCTGCAAGTCTTGGTAGATGAGTTTGGGAGAGCGTGTAAGAAACGGAATCTAAAGGTGAATGTAGGGAAGAGTAAAGTGATGGTCTTCGAGAGAAGTAAAGCCAGTGAATGTACAGTGAGACTGGATGGGAAGGATATGGAGAATGTGAGTGCATTTGAGTATTTGGGTAGTGTGATGAGTAAGGATGGAAGTCTGGAGGGTGAAGTGCTCGAAAGGGTGCAGCAGGGAAGGAAGGTTGCTGGTTCGTTGAAAGCAGTGATAAGAAACGGGGAGGTAAGCATGGAAGTGAAAAAGTTGTTACATGACAGTATTGTGATACCAACTCTAACATATGGAAGTGAAGCTTGGACCCTGTTGGAAGGACAGAAGTCAAGAGTGAGAGCAGTGGAAATGAGTTATTTGAGAGGAGCATGTGAAGTCACATTGAGAGACAGACTAACAAATGAGGAAGTGAAGGCACGTTGTTGTGTGGTTGTGGATGTGATAGGAAGCGTTAGGAGAAACAAGTTAAGGTGGTTTGGGCATGTGGAGAGGATGGAGAGTGAAAGACTGACGAGGAGAGATTATGTGAGTGAGGTGGAGGGGACGAGAGGGAGGGGGAGGCCGAGGGAGGGATGGAGTGGAGAGGTATATGAGAGAGGGGGGTGTGAGTTGGGAGCGGGATAGTGAAATGGCGGGGGAGAGAGAGACATGGATGCAATTTGTTTGTGGCCACCCCGTGTGGCATTGAGGCGTCTGGCAATAGATAGATAGATAGATAGATCAGTGCCTCATGTCAGTAACGTCATTTATTACTGACGAATCTTACCAAAGGAAACTAAATACCAGAAATGGAATATGAGGGGAATGGGAGATACTTGGAGGGGGTAGTGGATAGGGACAGTGAGTGTGTAGAGGTCACAAGTCATGACAACTAGTCCGTAATTTTTACATGCTCCCGTTTGCCACGGTAACTGTGTTTGTACTTAACAATGCTAAGCAGAATCCTGCATGGATGGAGTTTCACAACAGCCACCTGCTAATAAGGTTTCATCTGCCATAATAACTATGTGATTGTGGACAGACGCCATACGACAACAGCGGTTCTTGGCAGGACCGAGTGATATTACACTCATTGACATTCATTGGTGATTTTTACATGCCTCATCGTTATCAGTTATACAAAACATCGTACCAGACCTAACTGCAAGAACTATTGACAGGTATTTAAGTGGCCATCTACTTAACACTACATATCGCTCTACTATGTTCCACCTACTCTGACTCCTCCCTCACACAGTGTTACCAGCGCAGTTGACACAAACATAAAGGTACGTGGGTGTGAATTTACCAGCTTGAGTGTACATGACATAAACATACTTCACTCCCATTCTTAAAACTACAGTACAGTATTATTTAATCTTCCTCCCAGTTTGTTTCATATACAGTGTATTGAGTTTTATTCTTCTAAATCACCAAAAATAACTGATGGTGACATGGAGTAATAGTGGGACCTTGATTGTATGCATGATAGACAATCATGACTGATAACTGCTTTTATCCATCAAAGCAGCTATGCTCATACTATATGTGTAGCTATGATGTACAGTCTGATAATAGCCATTTACATACTTCAGAGTTCAAACTGTCATATCTAGGTGTGATATCTACTTTAGGAAGTTTTAATACTTAAAGTCTATTTATTGAATTGATATAAATAGTTGTATCTGCTGTATCCTTAGTTTTGGGGGACAGGGAGGAGATTGAGGGAGTTTGTATAACCAATGACTGGTTATATTGTATTGGTGTTATCATGTGAAGGCTAACTTAACCATACATCATCAGATTTAAGAGATTAAAGCAAACTGTCTGGGATGTAGAATAATTTTTGTTTATTTTCTTGCAGCGGGTTGGGTTCAAGCCAGCATCAGGCAGTATTGAGGACATGTTGCAAGATTTTCGTGACTTCAAGCATCGTGTCCCAACATATGGCGGCCTCCTCCTCAACCATGATCTTAGCCAGGTCTTACTAGTTCAGGTCAGGTCAGAGGCATCATATACTGTATTATCTGTTTTTGCAGTTTTTATGATTGTGTTGTTTCAGGCAGTTGAAGGATTTGACAGCATTATGTGTATCATGAAAGGCTGTAGCTGTTTGTGTACTAGGACAATCCTGTCTAATTCATATCTCATTGGTTGCCATAGTTAGGATGGTTGTGACATTTTGTTAGTGTTCCCCATGTTTATGAAAGAGGTACCAAAAGCTTGTTTCAAGTGATAGTATGAAATATTTTAATGAAATGTGCCTGAACTGAAGTGGAGGTTGCTATATGTTAGTCTTAATGAACAATACTGCTTTGAAAATGAAGTTAATGAATTCTTAATAAAGGCACACAGTAGCAACTGCATCTTTAAAGGTAGTAGCAACTGAATGAATTGGCAAAAACTGATTGCATTACATTGTGATTTGTAAGAACTGACATGTATCCACAGGGGTTCTGGCATCGTGCATCTTGGGGTTTCCCTAAAGGCAAGATCAATGTAGATGAAGAGCCACACAACTGTGCTAAACGGGAGGTAAGCCTTGCAGTTTTTTTACGTATGTTCTGCTTTATCAGCCTTTTGTGATCTTTGTCTCGCTTCATTTCATAGATGGGAATTAGGTTTGGGAGACAGGTCACTATTATTCTTCATCATCATCATCTTGTCATCATCTTTCTTTCTTCATTCACTCTTTCATTCTGTCTTCATCTCAGATTTTGAAGCACTTTCTGATGCACATCTTCAGTGGTTAAATGAGTGTAGTAGTAGTAGTAGTAGTTGTTCCCTAGGCAGTCTGGCCGAGCAGCCCCGAATCCCTAAGGAAGGCCACGGCTGAGACCGGGCTTTCCCACAGAGCTCTCAAGGAGTGTATGTTGCGTTGTTGGCATAAGTGATTGTGTGCAGTGCAGTCTTCCATGATGTGCTTAATTGTATGGGGTGCCCACATCTCAGCCTGGCCAGGTGGACACTGTCCTCGCAAGGGAGATAGGATTCAGAAGGATGGATATCAGGAGGCCGTGCATGCAGCAGTGTGTTGTCTTTAAGTGACTGAATGGAGCGGCGAGTGATTTGAGCTTCTGGAAGCTGGTCTGAGGAGGGCGGGGAGGAAGAGATGACAGTATTTGTGTAAGATATCATGTGCTGGGCGTTGTTTTGATGTTTCTTGGTGTGTGTGGATGTGCTGCCATGTAGTGTAGTGGATGTTGTGGGTTTGTAGAGGCTGCAGCAAGAATTTGGGTGCCTCTCACGTCTAGATGATCCTTGACTTTGAGGACTTTGGTTTCTTGGTGTAGGTGGTCTGTAGGTGTAGTAGCTGTGCAGCCTGTGACTATTTTTAGGGCCTTGTTTTGTATGGTCTGAATTGTGTTGTAGTGTGTGTAAGGTTAGGAGCCCAAGCAGGGCTTGCATAATTCATCACTGAATGTATATATTGTTTGTATACTATGGTGGTGGTTTCTTTGTTGTGTCCAAATGTTGTATGGGCAAGTGACCTCAGGGCATTGAGTCTAGGTGTTAATTTATTTTTGATGTTTGTGATGTGTTGTTTAAATGACATTGATGTATTGTATGTTACACCAAGGATTTTTTTTTTGGTGTGTGTGTGTGTGTATGTGTGTGTGGTAGGGGAGTGTTGTCTATGATGAGGTGTGGAATGTGACTGTGTTCTGCTTTCCAGTTTGTGAGAAGGGTCACTGTAGATTTGGCTGGGGCTATTTTGAGTCTGTTTGTAGTGAACCATTCGTGTAGTGTGTTGAGGTAAGGTTGGAGGATGTGTGTGGCTGTATTTGCATTTTGGTGTGTTCATGTAAGTGTTATGTTGTCTGCATAGGAAGCTATGTGTATCTGTGGTGTGTGGGGTGTGGGTATGTCATACATGTATAGGTTAAAGAGTGTAGGGGACAAAACAGATCCTTGAGGGACGCCAACTGTGAAGTTTCTGATGCTCGAAGACTGACCAGCAAAAGTTACATGTGCTCAGCTGCCTGCTAAGTAGTTTGCCAGCCATCTTTTTGTGTTATTGTTCATGTTTGTGTTGAATATTTTGTTTGTGAAGTTGTGGTGGGGGATGGAATCAAAAGCCTTACTACTGTCTAGTGTGACAAGGAGTGTTCTGTGTGGTGGCCTAGCTGAATTCACGCCATCAAAAACTGTGTAAGATCTGTAAGAAGAGTGTTTGTGGAGTGTAGTGGCCTAAAACCATGTTGTGATGGGGCTAGGGGGGTGTGAGGTGTAACTAGTTGTAGTGCCAGTCTTTTAGTGACTTTGGAGGGGATGCAGAGGAGTGTGATGGGGCGGTGTGAGGAAGGTAATGTGAGGTCTTTGTTGGGTTTGGGGATAGTGATGATAAAGCCATGCTTCCAGATGTTGGGTATTATGATGTGTGAGTAGCTCTAGTTTGATATGTTGGTGAGTGCTTGTATGCCTTGTGGTCCAAGGTGTTTAAGGTGTATGTTGCTTATGTTGTCTGGTCCACAGGCAGATGAGTGCTTGAGGCTGCTGATGATGTGCTTCGTTTGGTTGTAAGTGAAAGGTGCAAAGTCTGGGTCTGTGGGGAACTGTCTCTTACGTCGGATAATATGTCGGTCGTCACGATGGGGGTTTAGGTGGCTGACATGTGAAAAGTGATTGATGAGAGTGTTTGCTTGTTGTTTGTTTGAAGGTATGATGTCTGTTGTTATGGCCGCATGTGATTGTGTAGTGTTGCTGTTGGAAAGTGTGATGCTGTTTAGTGTTTTGTAGAGTTTGCTGGTGTTTGTTTTGTGATCAGGTGTTTGGAGATAATTATTCCAATTTAGTGTTTGCTGTTCTGATATTTTATTGTTTATTTGAGTATTGAGTTCCTGTATTTGTTGTACTGTGTCATGTGTATGGGGTGTTGGGGAGTGTTGTAGTGTGTCCCATTGTCTGATGAGGTCTTGAATTTCTGGTGTGAAGTTGGGGTTGTGTCTTTTTCTGTTGCCTCTAGGGATGTGTCTTTTGTCTGCATTTTGTATAATTGTATTGAAAGTGTGCACAGCAGTGTTGATGTTTGTGATGGATGTACTGTTTAATGTTTCAAAGTGTTGTTCTGTTTCAGCCATGAAGGCCTCCCAGTTGGCTCTCTTATAATTAGTGTGTGTGTGTCTGTGGCCAGCTGGGGTGATTCTGGTTTTGGTAGTGATGATGATTGGGAGGTGATCTGAGCCTACGGTTCTGACCACTCTCCAGGAAGTTGTGGGGGTGAGGTTTGGGGAGCAGAAGGTGATGTATGGGGATGATGGGAGGAAGAGGTGCAAAGTCTGGGTCTGTGGGGAACTGTCTCTTATGTCGGATGATATGTCAGTCGTCACGATGGGGGTTTAGGTGGCTGACATGTGAAAAGTGATTGATGAGAGTGTTTGCTTGTTGTTTGTTTGAAGGTATGGTGTCTGTTGTTGTTATGGCAGCATGTGATTGTGTAGTGTTGCTGTTGGAGAGTGTGATGCTGTTTAGTGTTTTGTAGAGTTTGCTGGTCTTTGTTTTGTGATCAAGTGTTTGAAGATAATTATTCCAATTTAGTGTTTACTGTTTTGATATTTTAATGTTTATTTGAGTGTTGAGTTCCTGTATTTGTTGTACTGTGTCATGTGTATGGGGTGTTGGGGAGTGTCGTAGTGTGTCACGTTGTCTGATGAGGTCTTGAATTTCTGGTGTGAAGATGGGGTTGTGTCTTTTTCTGTTGCCTCTAGGGATGTATCTTTTGTCTGCATTTTGTATAATTGTATTGAAAGTGTGCACAGCGGTGTTGATGTTTGTGATGGATATACTGTTTAATGTTTCAAAGTGTTGTTCTGTTTCAGCCATGAAGGCCTCCCAGTTGGCTCTCTTATAATTAGTGTATGTGTGTCTGTGGCCAGCTGGGGTGATTCTGGTTTTGGTAGTGATGATGATTGGGAGTTGATCTGAGCCTACGGTTCTGACCACTCTCCAGGAAGTTGTGGGGGTGAGGTTTGGGGAGCAGAAGGTGATGTCTGGGGATGATGGGAGGAAGAGGGCTTGGTGTGGGATATGGGTATGCTGATTTTTTTTTATTTTTTTTTTTTATGTGTCCGACTCTGGGCATAGGCTTTACAGCCTGCTATCAAGGCCCAGCCGTCCTCCTAACCTCTACATGTCACCACTTTGGCTTTAACACCCACCGTCCATATTGAATACATGCTAGGGCTGTCTCATACAGGACTGGTGTATTGGTATTAGCCGGGTTATTTTTACGACATGTCGGCGGGTCTTCTGGTAGATCAGTAAAGCCTGATTTAATGAAATTCAAATCCTTAAACTGTTCCCTGCCTCAGCGAGGATTCGAACCTGAGTCCTTCAGGACTGGGGATTGTTGAGTGTGAAAAGATGATCTGTCTGGGTTTGTAGTGCCAGCCCTGTCTGTGTCAGGGTTGTTGACATACCAGGCTGACGCCTTGGCGCTGAAATCACCACCCAGGATGATGTTGGGTATGTTAGTGATATGGTGTATTTGTGGAGAGTAATTGTGCAGTATTGTGGAGGATGTTTGGGGGGGATTGTATATGTTGTGTGTGATCTGTTACCAGTGCGTATTTTAATTGATTGTTTTTGTTGTAGTATCATGTGGGGGGAGAAGTGACTTTGTGTGTGCACTGGTATCTGAAAAATTAATGGATTTGTGTACCAGGGTGATGAGTCCACCGCCGCCGCCGTTGGCCCGGTCTTGTCTGATGGTGGTGAAATTATGAAATGTAGGTGTTTTTTGTGTTGTGCATAGTTTCGTTTCTTGTAAGATGGCAATGTGTATGTTGTGTTGTTTGATTAATTGTGTGAGTGTTGACTGTAACTGTCACATTTGTATCCCTTTTCTGTCCAACTCTCTAATGCAAGAGTTAACCGTTACTCCCAGTCCTTCATTTATGCAACTGGTCAACTCTGGAACTGTCTTTCTTTGTCTGTATTCCCTACTTCCTATGATCTCCAGTCTTTCAAATGCAGTGTGTCCAGCTTGAAATGAACGGATCTTGAATTTGGCTCTGTTTCATATTGTTTTTGCTTTCTTGGAAGGAACAGTATGTGAGCCCATGGCCTTTGGTTCCTTCTTCCTTGCATAAAAAGAAAAAAAAAAGTTCAGTCACAGCTGGGGGTGGACATTTCAGAAAGAGCAGTACTGTAATACTACGCTGTAAATCTATACATTTTTCCAGTTTCCAACTTCCCTCCAAGTTGATGAATTCAGATTCTTACTCACAAGCTTTGCCACTCCAACAAAACATGGCACGTCGTGTGCTTTATGGTGTGTTGTAGAATCCTATCCATTGCTAAGCATGAAACATGACTGGAGGCCAGGCCTCCTTCCAGACAACATGGTGTTCCTTGGCTGTACAGACTAGTTGTCTTTTAGGACTGATATATATATGGCTTGAACATGTCTGTTAAACTTTTCTACCCATGGAACATGGTATTTGCAAGGTGATTGTTATGACAATTATATATTTGCGCAGTACTGATCAGCATCATATGAGTAACCTTCTCTGACAGACACCACATAATGAAATATCCCCACTCATATTGTTCAAATTATGCTCCTTTACAGAATCATTAGATCTCACTCACATTTTTAAGTCATCATCATTATCCGGACTTCCTTTCCCACCCTAGGGCAGGTTCAGGAGTAGCAACGTCCAGACAGCCCAAGTTTGCCCAATCCCACAGGCCACGCTTCCATTCACAAATCATTCAAGCCATCGGAATCCTGGCTCTATCTGATATGCCAAAAATATTCACCACATTCTGTAGCTTCACATAACGTATCCGATAGAGTCAGTCCGGATGCTGTCACGTTAAAAAGGGGTGCCAGTTCCCAAATAATGCACTTCTTCTCACAATATTCATCCAGCCAGCTCAATCTCTCATCAGTCCCCTAGCCTCACAGATTTCCATACCTCTCTTCCTCACACACTCATCCACCATATCCTTCCACCTTCTCCTTGGCCTACATTGCCTCCTCCCTCCTCCAGATTTGCTCAGATATGCTTTTTTCACCACTCTGTTGTTATCCATTCTCACCACATGACCATACCATCTCAGTGCACTGTCTTTGATTCTGGTGTCCACAGACTTCCTCACTCGACATCTTCCATGGATCACATTATTTCGTACCCTATCCACTCTCTGTATACCACATACATTCCTCAGCAGTCCCATCTCCACTGCTTTCACTCTTGACTTTTCGTTTTCATGCCACACCTTAGTCTTACATCCATATGTTAAAGCTGGCACTAACACTCCTTCATGCAAGCTCTGTGCAGCTGCAACACTCAAGCCTCTGTTTTTTATCAAGGCCTTCATTGCACTAGCTTCTTTCCTTTCTTGTGTCACTCAGCTTTCCACTTCTTTTGCACATTTTCCTCTCTTGTCTATCACTGTACCCAGGTGTTTGAACTCTCTCATCATTTCCAGTCTTTCACTGTAACATCACACTGGGAGTCACCTTCTCTCTCAGTAACCATCACTTTACTCTTTTCTACATTTACTCTCAAGGCATGATGCTCACAGACATCAGCAAAACTCTGCACTGGTCCACCAAGTTCTTGTCCGGTAATTGCATCATCAGCATGCAACCAATTTGAGATATTCCATCCATCGCCATTCATTACCAACACCATCCCTTTCTCCATTACTTATGTTTTTACTTCTTCATCACCCCGTCCATATACATATTGAACAACCATGGGGACATCACACAGCCCTGTCACACACCCACACTGATTGTGAACCATTCACTTAGATGCCCATTTACCCTTACACATGCTTTGCTACCATCATAGAAACTCTTGACAGCACCTAGCAGCTTACCATCTACACCATACATGCGCAAAACCTTCCATAATCCTTCTCTGTCTGCTGTGTCGTATGCTCTTTCCAGATCCATGAATGCCATAAACACCTTATAGTCCTTTTGACAAGCTCCTTTATGGGGCGATATAGGATTGGATGATGGATGGATGGATGGACAAGCATTTTCCACTATCTATCTTACCGCAGATATTTGATCCACACATTCTCTGTCGCTTCTAAAGCCACCCTATTCATCACTCCCTAGGACTTCTAATATTTTTCTTACAGTACTTTCTTCTTAATAATTCTTACATATACCTTCCCAGCCACACTTAATAGTCTTATACTACGATAATTCTTGCACTCACTTCGCTCACCTGTATTTACAGGGGTACATTCATAGCCCTTTTCCTCTTTGCTGGAACAGTTTCACTCATCCATGCCTCTTGCATATCTCCAACAAGCACTTCATTTCACTTTCTCCACTACACTTAATTATCTCTGCATACACCTCATCAGCCCCAGCTGTTTTCCCATTTTTCAGATGCTTCACAGCACTCTTCACCTGTGTGAGTGTCATGTTTCCTGGCACTGCTTTCCTCCTCTGCACACCCCTGTAACCAATCATGTTTACAGTGGCTTTGCTTTCTCTATTCCCATTCATCAGGCTCATGGGAAATATTTTCCACCAGAGCGGTTGTGCTCTTTACCCTTTAAGATAGTTGTCCGTACTGAAAGCAGGGAAAAACCCAGAGAGCATTAATGACTAATTCAAGTGTTTTTTTTTTGCCCAGAGATTGCATTCTAGTTCTGTTAATAATTCTTATTATTAATAAATTTAATGCTACTGCATTTAACCCTTGTGGACTTCTATACCGTATTGTAAATATATGTAATTTTCCATTGACCTGACTGTGCCCGCGTGGTAGAATGACACGTATCCTGATGAGAAAACGGATGAAGGTCTAACACATCTTCACATAAATGAAGTGAATATTTGGCATTAGTTTCACTTAAAACTAAGATTAACATAAGTTGGATTTACCTTGTAAATTTCATGACATAATTCATTGTATTTAAATAATTGTAATTAAATTTTATTTGGCATCTTTGAATCTCATTAGGGGAGAGAGACTCGCCATTTTCTCACTCTGTTCCTAAAGCTCGTTCAAGTCACACCTTGTAATAGGATGCTTGGAAAGCCCCAAGCAAACTGACCGAGATCTGAAGCCCATCTTCATCTGTTATTCTGACTCTGTCTGGCTAAGTAACCTTTATGATTTGGCCAAATTGGAGGCACTAGCTAGGACATAAGGAGATAATTACTGGTGAGTTAGAGTTTTAATTATACCCTAATTTCCTAAGAGACTTTGATTTTTTAAATTAGTACAGTATTCCCTCTAATATTCGGACGTCCAATACTCTGATATACTCACTATTCGGATATTCTGGGCTGCCCAACCCCCAAAATGCAAAAAAAAAAAAAAAAAAAAAAAAATCGGAAAATATTTAATTTTTTGGGACCGCGTCAGTTTCAATTTCCCGCCCGCGCCGATCGGGTATGTTTACACTCGTGACGTCTGTCTGTTGGTCGCCATTACCCACTCAGTTACTGACTCATGAACACCTCCGACAATGGCGGCCATATTGATTGCTTTTGTGGTGATACCCTACCTCCTACAGTGCTTGATACTGCTCTTCACCTTCTTCATCATGTGTGTGATGATGGAATTTACTGTTATGTACAGTGCAATGAAGTGATGTGATTCCAGTTATTAAAAAAAAAAAAACGTTGTGTAAAGTGTTGATGATAAGTGCTGGTGATTCTTAATTGGAAAGGTGTGTCAGGTGCAAGGTCTTCCTGTCAGAGTCTGAGATAATAGAGTGGGTTATTACATCAGAGGGCAGCTTCTTGTTCGTAAGTACCCTAACTTCATGCCTAACCTGTTTTCATCATGCTGTAAATGTGTTAAAAGATTACCAAAAATGTTAATCATAATTTTCTGCTTGCAATTTAATTTTCCCATGCATGGTTCTTAAGTAAAACAGCTAGAAAAAAGGTGGAAGATGTGAATTTCATG
>JAGKTI010004876.1:0-11278 GCA_018397915.1 Birgus latro
ATGCATGAAATAATCACAGAAAGATGAGAGGAAGCACCGATACTGAATTGGGCCTTGATTAAGAAGCTTAACAATGCAAACAGCAACGATAATGTTTACAAAACCTTAAAATCAGATTCCTAAGAAATAATAACTTGAATCAAATCATTGCACAGTTCTAAGTCAATGTTCGTCGACTTTTCCTCCACAGGTTAAAAATAAATCAAGATATTGTGGGATCTCTAATGTGTGCCTGTGCTGGCTGTTTGCGTACGTTTTGTCAATTAAAAGCGATATGTTTTTGTTTCTTGGCGGTGCATTATGGTCATAAGCAGTATGCTTTTATTCTTGTTGGTGCATAATGGTTCTTATTCAGTCAGTCAGAGGGCTGGAAGTGGGTCTGTCATTTTTCAAATTTGAAATCAACCAAGATGGACCCTGCCAATGACTTTGGGTAAGATTGTAAATTTGGTCTTGTTTAGGCTCAAATGACACAGTTCTAGGTTAAGTGGCATTGGGTAGGTTAATGCCTGAATGGCTTGAAATTCATTCATGTCAGTTTATTTTCACCATCAAGAAAAAAAGCTAGGCTTGGGCTAATGTTACAAAGCCTAAACACCACATTACAGACCCCACAATATCTTGCTTATTTTTAATTTGCGGAAGAAATGTCACAGAAGAAAGTGGACATAGAACCATGCAATGAATTGATTCACATTATCATTCCGTGGGAATCTGGTGTTATGATTTTGCAAGCATTTACCAAAACAATTAATTATAACCAAACATAGGAGGAGTTGATGAAAATTTTGGGAGACTTTAAAACAAGAGAAATTGTTGGAAATGTTTTAAAAGAGTGATAAGTTTAACAGGGTCAAGCTGATGGTTTTTTTTTTTTTTTTTTTGCAGATTTTTCTATGCATCTTCTGAGAGACTTTACAGACTGAATGATTTAGATGTAGCCCTTCTCATGTTTTCTGTCTTTTGTCAGGCTCATTTCTTACATGTGCATAGCTAAATCTCTTTTCACTGCATAGGAGCATTCACAAACTCCCAAAATCTGCCAGTCTTCACGTGATAACTTAATTTGAATAATGAAAATGCAATCAACTAAACTACTGTTTGCAAATGTTTCCTCTATCACTTCATTTATTATTGTTGTATAATTTTATGAATATTAAAAGAATCCTCACTATGATAAGGCTGAAGGGAATCATTAAACTTCCAAAACTACAGTACAGTACTGGGAACTATCTAAACTTCGGGACAAATATTCTTCATGATTTAAAACCAATTACAGTACTTACCGTACTTTCCCAGCCATGTCTTTTATTAAAGTTTAAATCAGAACTTTCACACTTATATGTCTGTACATAATACTAACATGAAAATGTTTGGCTGCAAAATATTTATAGAAATCAGGTGAAGATTGTATGCACATGCCCACGTCAAGTTTTGTTTTTGTCTTCTGGAAATGTCTGGGAATTAGGTCGGCAGCTTCATTTTCGCATTATTTCGGCTTCATAAATTGTGCCTTTTTTATGACGTATACAGCATTCTCTTCAGCATTTGCCTGATGAAACATTAATCTCTTTGATAACGAAATTATTAGCATTTCAAACATGCAGCAAGACTTCTAATAATATGTGATGAATCCTAATGGACCATTTGTCATTTTATGTATTCTAGTAACTATTCTGCAGTATTTTACTTAGTAAATCATATACAGAAAACTGGTATAATGACCAGTGATTATAGTATCGAAGAGTTTATGTACTCTTCATCACTAAATATCGTGGGAGGGATTTTAGAAAACATATGGCTTTGCGAGCTGGGGATAGTTAACCAAATTCGTAATTAAATTACTCACCGATCGCAGGCAACTGCTGAGTTTGTGAACACGCCCATAGGTGCTGTGCACCTTAACTCACATTAATCATTCCATGCATCTTTCTGTTTTATTCTTGTTACCACCAGGTTATTTTTATTCACCTCAGGATAGACCCCAGGCACAGTAAAAGTCCTCCAGTCCTACTGCCAATAATCTGAATATCCCTATACTCCGAGTTTTTCAAGGCAAAATTTTTATATTTATTTCTGGGCTTTTTTCAAATTTTCCTGGGCATTACCAGTATCTAAGGATTAACCTGGCTTGGACTTGCTCCTGGACTTGGATGTACCTGCCCTCAACTGTTTACTAGCTACACTTCTATGCATTTTTGGTGTCCAAAACAATAACCCAAGTGTTTATTTAATGATCATGTACACATTTCCAGTGTTTTCAAAGGTCCCTTCCAGTAGTCCAAAAAAACAATAGTCCGAAAGACCCTTGGTCCTCTGCCATTCGGAGTACAGGACTTTTACTGTAGTAAAGAGAGTACTGATACCTATATGATACTCAATTTACTCTAGATTGGCCAAAAATTGACATCGACCTTCTTCAGTACTGAGTTGTAGCAATAATGCTAGAATATGATACCAGTCATAAAGAAGTGCCATGGAAAAGGTGTAGAGCCATAGCATTGTCTTTGTCTTCCATTGAGCTATGTGAAATAAGCAGCAAAAGGACAAAAATAAGGGCCAAGATAGAGTAAAAATGGTGGTGTAGCTAAACCTGTAGTAGCTCTTCCAGCTCAAAACGTTTCTCCAGAGCTGAATAAAATCAACTGGAGATAGAAATAATGAAAGAATACATCTTTGGATTTAAGGAGTTAATTTCTTCTATTCATGCTGTGTTTTGGAAGTCACATAGATTTATCTGGAGGTTAGGATAACAATAATAATAATCTGTCTATCACCAGATGCCTTAATCTCATAAGAGGTGGCCACTAACAAATCTCCTCCATGTCACCGTGAACCCTGCCATTTCACTGGGGGCACGGTGGCTCAGAGGTAGAGCATCGAGCTCGGGACTGGGGGGTTGCGAGTTCGAGCCGCGCCCGGGACTGCCGTGCCGGGAGGGGTAGCGCCCTCCTGTTACCTAGCGGGGCTATATGATCTCATTGTAAGGTCTAGCTCGGGGGATTCTTTAATCCCTGCCATTTCATTGTCCTCCCCCCAGCACACCCACCCCTCTCTCACTGGAGGGGAGAGGTATATGAGAGAGAGGGGTGTGAACTCATATAATAATAATAATTGTATTAATAATAATAATCACTATGATCATCATCATCATCATCATCAAACCCAGTGTTGTCCCATGGGGAGCATAGGAGCCCAGGGCCAGGAAAGTTGGTCCTGATATTTAAGATGAGAGTGACCAGACTCACTCTGCTGAGTGGCATAACATGAGCAATAAACCCCAACTACCCCTTGGATATAAACCTGCATTGGCTCAATCCAATTGGAGCACCTTAAATACCCACTAGAATTCTGCCCAGCATAGTAAGTGGTTTCCTGGTGTACAGGAAACTATTTGGGTTTGCACTCAGTTTAGAATCACCCGTAGACAGAAGGAAGAGGAAAGAATGAAGAAAAGAAAGACAGAAGTGGAAAGAAGGAAAAGAGGATTTGGCAGGCACCCAAGAACAGCACTGCATTGAGTGAGTGAATGGTGAGCACCCCCACCTGGCATTAATGATAATTCTGCATACATATTTGTCACCCATTGTTGCCACTTTAACTTAACTTCACTGTCACCCCCACTGCAATGGGTCAGGGTATGGGAATCCGAAAGGAAACATCATATGTGGTGCTCTCACATCTTTTAGATCCACAGTGGTAAGGTGGATATGAGACTTTGCTTTTAGAGGTGTTTCATTGACCAAGTGGTATGTTGCAATAATAGTGATGATGATAATAATAATAATAATAATAATAATAATAATAATAATAATAATAATAATAATAATAATCCATCCATCCATCCATCCATCCATCCATCCATCCATCATCCAATCCTACATTGCCCTATGAGGAGCATTGGAGCCTGGGGCTAGGCAAGTTGGTCCTGACATTTAAGATAATAATAATAGTGTCATAATAAAACATTTTTGAGTTGAAGGATTGAAGTACTTGCAAAGGTACAACAAGGAAGAAGGTATTTCATGTGACTCCTTCTATCATCACATCTGGGAAGGAAGTGTGGGCAGACATTTGATTTCATTTATCTCTCTACTCCTTTCCTCCATCTCATCCTTGTGCTTGCCCCTCTTCCTTATCACCTCTGCCTCATGCATATGCTGTCTTCTAGTCAGTTTCTCATTATCCATTCTCTCCACATAACCAAACTATCCCAGAGCATTGTAACACTGTAGTACCATACCTATTTTCATAACATTCTCCTGATTTCAGAACAAAAAGGATTACAACGAGGAAGTTGAATCATACAGTTATGGCAGTGAGTCCAGCATCGAGTCAGGGAGTAGTGAGTCAAGTGGCTCCGAGTCCAGTGAGAGTGAGAGCAGTAGCAGCAGTAGCGAGAAGGAGCGGCGGCGGCGACATGTTAAGAGAAAAAGCTCCAAGGTGAAGAAGGAGCGGCGCGGAAGACGGAGTGACGAGGCAGAAGGAGAAAAGGACACAGAACACGACGAGCGGAGAAAACGGAGAAAAAGGCGGCACGATGATGCTGAGAGGTAAGTTAATACTGCATAATAAGTACAGTTCATATTTATAATGTAAATTGTAAAATATTATGATGACACTTTTTCATTTTATTTTTACTGTGTAAATTGTAAAATATTATGATGACAATTTTTCATTTTATTTTTGCAATCTCCAGAGAATTTATGTACCATACTTTAGCATAAACTTTTTGAACTTAAGGAATTACATATACAGTAGATTTGTCTTAACTTTTTTAAAAAGCCAGAATACCCATCTGAGCAGATTAAAATTATCTGGAAGGAACAGGAACAAATTAATAAAACATGTAGTTGGAAGGAACAGGAACAAATTAATAAAACATGTAGTTGGATTGAAGGGTAAACGGTCTTTATAGTAGAGGTCCGTGAATTATTGTATGGGGTTTTCTGTGTCAAACATGGCCACTTTCTGCTGAAGACTGTTTTCATTCTCCTACCCTTTCTCTAAAGTGCTCTGGCTTGTCCCTCACATTGATAACCAGTCCTAAGCAAAAGTAACAACCAACCAAATCAAACCCAACCCAACGCATCCTGTGTTGACAGAACTCAATCGAACCCAACCTCACTTAACTTAACCTAACCTACCCCAGCAGATATGAGGATGAGTATGTGATCCGTGGTGATGAACGTAAGCACCGCAGCAGTAGCAGAAAGCACAAACACCACCACCGCAAGCACAAGCACAAGCACAGGCATCGGAAGAGACACCACAGCGAGGAGAGGCGGAGAGGGGGATCCAGGGAGCGGAGTGAGGGGAGGAGAGGAAGAGACGGAGGGGAAGACAGAAGGTACAAAGAGAGGATAGAGTATGGATCAGTAGAGAGGGAGAGGAGAGGAGAGCGGGATGGGGAGAGAAGGAACGGGAAAGAAGACAAGCGGTTACGTGAGAAGTTCGAGGGAAGGTAGGTTGCAACAAAGCTTGGTTTTTGGTGCTGATAATTATGATGAGGATGAGATTAATAGAAGATTCTGTGTTCTTACTTCTGGATCCTACCCAGAGCTTTGTAATATTATGTTGATGGTGGTACTGTAATGATTTAGATTAGGCCATGAAAAAGGGGATGTGTGAGTGAGTTTGGATGCAAGAAGAGGCATGGTTGGCCAAGAAGGTTGATGGATGTGGTATATGGGAGAGAGAGAGAAAGAGTAGTGTGAAAACTTATAATCCTAAGGAATTGAAATGAATGGATGAAGTATATATATGGAGGTGCACATAATAAGGGCAGCATCCTATTTTTAGCTTGGGAGTTGATGGAATGACTATCCCACAGGTGTGTGGGAGGTGCATAGGTGGGACTTGCACTGTATTTTTTCATTTTTTTCAAAAAATATTTTTCTTTCAATTTTGGATCAATAAACCTCTTCTGTTTACATTATAATGCATATTTTTGTCAAATTCACACTCTAAAGTACATAAAAATGTCATTTTGTAGTGGGTACTGATGCGATGGTGCATTGATAGCATGCAGTGTTGGAGACCACAAGAAATAATTCCAGAGATTATTTGAAGGGCTATTGATTTCCTGAGTTTACCCTACACATGAGCACATTTTCTCTATATTTCTGTCTAATTTACACTATAAAGTACATAAAAACGTCATTTTATATTGGGTAGTGATGCTGTGGGGCCACTGGTAATGTGCGTTGTGGGAAACCTCAAGAAAAATAATTCCAGAGATGAGGGCTATTGATTTGCCATAGTTTGCCCTACACAAGAAAACATTTTCTCTGATGGATTAATCGATTTTAGAATATGGGAAATGTTACCTCAAACCATTGTACACAACACCCATCTCGTTCACTTGGGAAGACGTACCTCACAATTCTCCACTGTTTACCTAATTTTTCCATTGTTTTATATATAACTGTATATTTATTAATATCCACAAAGATGCCCAGGAAGCCCAAGCATGTCGTGGTAGTGTTGGAAAAGCTGAAATCTGCCAATATTGCCCATCAAATGGGAACTAGTGGGGACACTGGATTGTTGTCACCTTCCACCTGTCCTGCTGCCCAGGTACCAAAAGTTACACTTGGACACACATATGGAAAAAAGCCAAAGAATACCTTAGAGGTAAGAAAAGGGCTGATAAGGAAGGTATTGAAGGAGTCTCATAAGTCACAGGCTAGTGACGATCGGTGAGGTACTGTAGATACCGGTATTGTGCTGTAAAGATCCATAGCAGAAGCTGTTTATTCATCCATTTTTTGACATAGGAGGTTCAGATGTACAGAAGGAATCCATTTTAGTTGGTTCTAACTTTATGCAAATTTTAATTTGGCTAGGACAAGTGGTTCTTGAGTTATTCAAGTTGATATTCAAGCTTGCCTGTTCCTGCTCATTCTGAAAAATGTAGTTTTTCGAGATAAAAATGCTTCTTCACTCTTATTTCTTGATGGATTTCAGTCATTCAAAAACCAGTTTGGTCAGAAAATTATGACAAAAAATTCTGTGCAATTAGTTTCTTGATAAGGTCAGTCTATCTATCTATCTATCTATTGCCAGACGCCATAATCCCATAAGGGGTGGCCATTTGACTTTGAGTTATTTATTTTATGGGGAGGGGCACTAACCCTCCACCAACCCACTGTTTGACACGTAGGGAGCACGTATGGTTTGGTTATATGGTTACCACCCAGCGTTGTAAATGGTTTCTTGGCTTACAGGAAACCATTTGGCTTGTCACTCAATGTAAAGCCACCTGTAAAGGAAAGAAAAGCAGTAAGAAGTGACAGGAAAGATGGGAGAAATAGGAAGAAAGAAGGGTAGGCACAGAAAAAGAATGATAGAGGCTAAGGAAGAAGTAGGCAGCACTACATCAAGTGAGTGGATAAGGTCAGAAGATATCTATATGTACTGTTCGGAATGGTTGCTGGATATACTTTTTTTTCCAGAATTTTTTCCCAGCAGAAATTTGGTAGAAACAAAGTAAATAAGTAAGTGCACAGAATTTTTGGCAGTGCTTTTCTCAGCAGAATGTTTTTTTGTTTCATGCAAATCCATCAACAAATGAGCAAGTTTTAAGGAAAAAGTTTGCCTTATCCATCTGTCTATTGCCAGACGCCACAATCCCATTAGGTGTGGCCACCTGACCCTGAGTTATTTGTTTTACGGGGAGGGGCACCAACCCTCCACCAACCCACTTGTTGACCCGTAGGGAGCACGTATGGTTGGTTATATGGTTACCACCCAGCGTTGCAAACAGTTTCTTGGCTTACAGGAAACCATTTGGCTTGTCACTCAATGTAAAGCCACCTGTAAAGGAAAGGAAAGCAATAAGAGGTGACAGGAAAGATGGGAGAAATAGGAAGAGAGGAGGGCAGGCACAGAAAAAGAATGATAAAAGCTAAGGAAGAAGTAGGCAGCACTACATCAAGTGAGTGGATGATGGTCACCACCACCTACCACTTAAAATGATTCTCATGTGCACATAATGCGGAGAGAGTCCCACTGAGAGGAGGGAGAGAGAACGATGTGTTTTGAAGGTTTTTATGAGGTGCATCAGAAATTTTTAAAACTTGACTTTATGATGAATGTATGAATGCAAGTGTATGTGATCAAGGATAAATTTCATGGTACTTTTAACTTTGCAGCTCTGAGTCACAAGCTGTTTTGTTTGAGATGTTGTATGTCATGATAACACAGTGTAGGCTAGGGAAGTTCAGAATCCAGAGTGTGTGCTTTCTGTGAACTGAATCCCTTCATATCCCTGGTATAGTTTGATATGAAATTTGTCTTTATGGGAGTATACTTGATTAAACTGAATATGGCTTAGTGTTAATTTGGCTTTCTGTTTGGTACTTTTTCTTTCATTTTTTCTTTCATTGGTACTGGATTGTTCATCACTCATCTCTTAGGTGAGATCAGGTTAGGGGTTGTAGTTATAAGAGTAAAAACAGTTGTAATCCCTGTAATATGCTGATGTACTCTTTTCATGTTAGTCTGGAGTTTTTGAACTGGAGGATCTACTTAAAGCCTTCTTTAGCCCATTTGCTACTGGGTGATGATAATGCTGGTAGTGGTTTTGATGGTGATGATAGTGATATTGATAAAGATATTGGTGATGGTAGTGATACTGATGATGATGGTGGCAGTGGTGGACATGATGTTGATGAAGATGATGATCATGATAATGATGATGTTATGGTGGTGGTGGTGGTAATTGACAGACAAGCGCGAAGCAAGTGGGATGAAGATGAAGACGCTCAATACGACTCCAACAAGCGCATTAAGGTCGAGCCGGGCCAGGAAGACGAGGAGGACAGGAGACGCGGCAGCAGATCAGCCGAGCCTCGGAAAACCAGCACTCATGTCAAAAGGGAGCCTGGCGGTGGTGGTCGGAGAGGAGGAGAAGGGGTAGACCGAGACCAGGCTGAGGAGAACGTTAGGTAAGAAGAGGTAGACTGAGACCAGGCTAAGAAGAATCAGTGTTTTTGTTACATTTGCTTTAACTTGATAAAGGATCCATAACTCCTTTCAGCTCAGTTGCTGGCCAAATGCAGGCTAGTAATATTGGAAGACTGATGATTGTAGTTTATTCACTTCAACTTAGCGGAGATTTTCTTCCTTCTGCAACCAGTATTATGCGCCATGTTGACAGAATAAGACTGCGGTTCTACATTCATTCTGTATGATTGCTTTATGATTAGCACCATGTGTTAATAATCTCTTTATAGCTTGGCATTCAAGGTGGAGGTAGGGCAACTTTATGCTTGGATAAAATTGACAGAGTATAGGAACCTAAGAAAGTGTCAGGTGATCTGTTGGTTAGAATGTCTCAGTCAGAGTGATGGCCGTAGCATGCACATACAGTAAGTTTTATCCCAGGAGGTGACTGCAAGTTTTTTAATTATATTATTCCATCAAGGGAAGTAGGCTGGTCGTCTATCCTTAAATGTGCTGAAGTGCTGTATCATATCATCTGGCTTCTACGTCTCAAAGGAATTAATATGGGATTAGCTGTTATAGTTTAGTTACTTTTTTTTTTTTTTTAATCAGCCCATCTGTCTGAAGTTTTTCGCTAAATGAAACGGTGATTGTGATGATGATGATGATGACAGCAATGATGATGACATGCTGTTCACTTATCCCTATCTATCTGAAGTCTCTCCCAATTTCAGGCCAGAATGGGGTCTGCAGGCTAAGAGTGAGGGTGGTGGTGACAGCAAGAAGGGTAAAGGAGACAATGAGGACCGCCAGAAACCAAACTTGGGGTTAACCGGGAAGCTCTCTGAAGATACCAACACTTACAATGGAGTCATCATTAAATATTCACAGCCGCCAGAAGCCAGGAAACCCAAGAGGAGGTGGAGATGGTAAGTTCTTTTTTTGCAGTATTATGGGGCATTGGCAAGGAGCCTGCATGTGATGGCATTGTATACCCTGGGTGGTGCTAAGCAACTGTGGTGTTCACCCAGGAGCCAAATCTCCTTATATTTCCCTGCACCTCACTGTGGGGAAGGACCTGGTCTGACTTTAGTGAGGCATTGTCTACCACAAGGGGGTGCAGGTTCCCAGCATGATGTATATTGGGTACTGTACCTGTAGGGTGTCCCCACAGAAGCTGTAATTTACCTGTGGTTGATGGGTCTATTTGGCCAGACAAACCTGAGTTAAACAGCAATAACACCAGTTGGAAGTACAGCATTGCATGGGGGTGATCCCCCTGAATTGGCATGGGATTTTTCAGTCATGTAATGCCACCATGGAGAGTAGATTGCTCAGTTATCCCTAAATGTACTGGACATAAAAACTTAGGATATACTGTAGTAAGTGAATGTGTTATATATCATGGTATGGAAATTTATGAGACTAGGGAATGATATGTCAACACTTATATTGGAATTTTCATTAAATATTCTCAGCCACAGAAGCTAGGAAACCAAAGAGGAGGTGGGGAGGGTAAGTGGATCTGTGTCATGGGGTAATTATTGGAGATTTCATAACACCTCTTCCTTAGCAGCTTTATTCTGCATGGTTATCATTGAAACTTCACAACCTTTAAACTAGAGAACTGAAGAAGAGGTGGAGATGGTGGATTGATTTATGTATTGTGCCATAGAGTTGTTTTAAATGACTTTGGGGATTATGCCAATGCATCCTTTTTAGCATTTTATCTTGTGGAGTCATCATTAGCCAGAAAACCAAAGAAGAGATGAAGATGATAGGTGGATTTTCATCTTGTGGTCTTGTAGTAAGAACATCCCAGTTGGAGTGTCAGTCGTGCATAGATGGATTCAGTCATTGAGTAGTTGTTAGAATAATTCAGTCGGAGTGATAGCCATGCATAGGTTACATCCTGGCAGTTTTGAGAGTGGGCTTAATGGTATTTGTGGCTTGGAATTAGCCGCTCAACATTGCTGAAAAGACCAGTTACTGCCAGAAGGTTCAGTTTCGTATAGAATTTCATGTTGAGAATTTGTGTAAATGATAGTACCTGGTAGTGATTTGAATATTGAGGCATGCTTTAAAAAATGGCAATTAGGATATGTGAAAATTCAGACGTTGTTCATTCGGATATTATAGGTTGTGTGTACATTAATTATGTAATATTGTATATGTTTTGCAGGATTGTGGCATCTGGCAATAGATAGATAGGTAGATAGATGTTTAATTTGTGTTTGGAAAAATGCAAATATTAGTCATTTGCATACCAAGAATTGCCTGTATGTTAATTATGCATTATATGTTGATTGCTATGAAACGAATACAGATA
>JAGKTI010004876.1:15870-26514 GCA_018397915.1 Birgus latro
TATCTCTTTGCTCTCAGTCACTGCTGTCTTTCGTACTCATTCGCTGCTTCCCTTACCACTTTCACTCACTCAGCCACACTCATCCCTTCCCAAATGTCTCACTTTCCTCTTCCCTTCTCAGTGCTCTTATTCTCTTGTTCCCGTCACAGCTGTCTCAGTCTTTCTCTTATCTACATCTCTGTCACTTTCTCCACAGTTTGTCTGCTAACACTCTCAGCTACTCTTCTGCCACCTCTCTCCTTTTCTCATCTACTCTTCTACCAACTCTCACACTTTTTCATCCATTCTTCTACTAACTCTCTCACTCTCTTAACTACTCTTCCACCACCCCTCACACTCTGTACCATCAGACTCTCTCCCTTGCACTTGCTGTCCCCCTCATCACCTCCCTCACCCATAAATGGTTCAGCATCACGGTTACCTCACATTCAGACTCTGTCTCTTTGGTTTGTGTTCTGGTGGGTGTAGGAGGCTCCCCAGCACTTCTGTCTCATTGATTGATTAGCCACACTGATTTTGCACATTTTAAATTAGTACTGTACCCTCTTCAATGTTGTTTTGGTCTTGAGTAACACTAGAGTTTGCAGAAATAAGTATCATTATACGTCATCGTCATCATCATCATCCATATGTATGTAATATACAGTATCGCAAGATGTCTCGGTCATGAAGGGAGTAGCTATAAGCAAATCACCTCATAATTTAACCTTGTGAAATTCACAGCTGCACCTCACAAGGAAATCATTCACACTTTAAATTGAAGTACAACTCATGTCTGTCATACATTGCATTTTTTTTTTATTTTTTTTTTTTAGGGGAGTGAGTGGCAAGGTTGATTATTATTATGGTATTATTTTTCCTTCCTTGACAGTACCTCAGTCCACCTATAGGTTAAAAAAGAAAAAAAAAGAAGTGGGCAGGATGATGATGATAGTATTGTGCCTTTTTCCATAATTCCTTTGTTGCCCCATCAAGAGTGCTGGGGCCTGAGGCTAGGCTGTTCAGTATGAGTGTCATTATGCAAGTCATAATCCCCAGCCATCCCTTGAATTTAAACTCTTATGGTCAGATCTGGTTGGAGTACCTTAACCCGCTTTACCATGACATTCATTTATTGGTTTTACGAGTATGGTTACTACCCAGCATAGTAAATGGTTTCCAGGGTTACAGGAAATCTTATGGCTTGTCACTCAGTGTAGAATCACCCAGATAGCACTGCATCAAGTGATTGGATGGTAAGGAAGAGGTGGGAGGGAGCCTGTTAAGGCCACCACATAACACAGCCATGTCTGTCTCTCAGCCTGCATTCTGTCCACATATCCATACCACATACATTACTCCAGATAACAAACATTACTGCTTCACCATCGCATTAGTCACTCACGTTTCACATCGCGACTCCTTCAGTGCAGTGATGTTTCTTATTGTGTTCTTGTTACTACCAGATGATTGTACATAGCTTAGGAGAGATGTATGGTAGCTGTTGCTGCTGTTGTGGCCCCAGGCTCATTTGAGAGTTGAAATTGGTGGACTGCAGACTGATGTTACCTTTTTCCTGAAGTTCACCATCTTCCTTTCAGGGGATAGGGAGGGAATTGAGGGGTGTGTGTGTGCTGGTTATATCATTGTCATCGCATAACGCATCCCTCTTCAGCACCTGCCTTTTAGTTAAAACCAATCTCCAACAACCGCATCATCGCAAGAGATCTTCACCTGGGTAATTAAAATCATCTGGTGGTAGTAATAATGTGATTTCAAAGATAGCCACCATACTAGTAGGGGTTACTCAATTTTTACATCATAGTTTTTGAAAATGAAAGAATATGATTTAGTTTTGTATGATCCTTGTAAATCCTTCACTAGAAAGATGAACTTCTATTTTATTCCTGATACTTTGTTAATTTAATGTAACTTAAGCATTGTCCCGTATTGAAAGGGCAAATGAAGGAAATATGTGACCCTTCATAGCAAGAATAAAATAAGAAGTCTGTCATTGGGATGAAGGTGTTAATTAATGGTAGTTTGATAATCACATACATGATTATCTAGGGCTCTTCAGGCACATTGATACTGGGACTTTGTATTCTCCTGGGCTTAAATGGCTTCTTCCCTACTGGTTTATTTCTGTATGTGGTTTGTTAATGTATTCTTGTACTGTATTGTGTATTGGTAGTTCTTCCTTCTGTCATGCCTTTTCTTTACCCTGCTTTCTTGACCATACGTTATTGTGTGTGTAGAAGGGAAAAAGAGGATAGGATAGTGATGATGAGATTACAGTATTTATGCAGTCTGTGTCACTATAAAAAAGGTATAAACAACATATAAGAGACTAATTGTAGTTGCTGTTGTACTTCAGCCCACCTTTGGGTGGGAAAAAGAGGTTGGATGATGATGTGAGTCTACATTGATGTAGGCTGAAGTTGCCCTTCAACAGTATACCAACCCTCTCTTGGGGGATAGGGGGGACATTTGGCACTATGTGAAGGTGCCCTCCTCCAGTATGGAGAGAATAATGAAGTTTAACATGCAAAATAAATCACTAGGGAAGAGGTGCTAGTGAGCTTTCTAAACCAATGAGAGTACTGATTGTAGGGCTGTATTCCCATGGGCTAAGGAGTCTCCCTTGCATGTATTTGTAATTGGGCTAATTCTGCATGTGGTACATCAATTTATACTATCTCACAGGGACTTGACTTGGATGCACTAATTATGTATGGAGAAATAAATGTTGAAAGTTTGGCATCCCATTTTAAACTTGATAGTGGATTGACTGCCTGGTAGGTGCATGAGAAGTATTTATATAAAGGGGGGAAAAATAAAATGTGCATATGGTTAGGCGTTTGAGGGCGAGTCTGGAGCTTGAATAACATGTGAATGATTGTCTGGCTCATTTCACTGGACATGCTCTGGATAGTCCTGCCTCTTTCCTGCTTTCTCTTTATGCTCATATTTTTTCTGGACCCTACCTAATGCAATCTTTAGATAGAAAAAAGGGCAGGGTGGTGGTGATGCTGATGATGATGACCATTATGACCATGATGATGGTGGTTTGTGTATACTGTCTGTTTATGAAAAACAGGAAAAAAGTAGGTTACCTATTCAGTGACAGAGTTGTTTTCCTTGGCCTTATAGATCAGGTGCACTTCAGGCACTGTAACACATGGCTAAGAAGTTTACAGTACAGCTGCCCACCCATGTCAAGTGTGTCCCAACCCTGTGCTACAATACAGTTCATCCTAGGTTACAGTTCTTTCAGTATAAAGTTGCTGATGAATTAATACCCATTCACTCAAAATTACTCATGGCTGACTATAATTTTTTTTTTTTTTTTTTTTTTTTTTACTGGATCATAATGCCATTCAGGGATGAGCAACTGGGGGCACTAACCCTAAAATGGCTGGACTGAAAAGTCTAGCCTCATGCCTGTATGCTACTGATGGGGTAATAAAGGACTGAGTGATGGATGAATGAATGGAAAACATCAATGCAGATCGTATAACTAACATACAAGAATACATTAACTAACCAGATACAGAGAAACTAGTAAGGAGGAGGTGCTGGGAACCTCCCTGAACCCTTTAGTGTGATGACTTTCTTCTTTTTCTTTTTTTATCTTATTCTTGCTGCTGACTGACAAATTTGTTCTCTTACGGAGATATTTTGTTTAAATCTTGGGGCTTACGATTTGGCCTTTATTACATTCTCCACTACGTTCCTCTCCTAAGGTGAATACAGGTGTTTGGTGGTAGAAAGAGTGAAATAAAAAAATACGTCACTTGATGAAGAGGTTATCCAGTGAGAATACATCCCAAAATGTCACTTGTATATAGAATGTTTATCAATATTTCTGCAAGTTGGTGTTTACTTTTATTATTATTATTATTATTATTTTTATTTTTTGTTATTATTTGTAGCAGTCTTCATTTTTTCATTCTGATTACAGCCATCAGTTACAGTGAATGACTTAAGGTTTGTGTAAGACAAGGATAACTGAAATAAATACAGATGAAAATACCAGTGTTTTGTATTATTATCCAACTCTCAGGTGACGAGAAAGAACATTAGGAATAAAGAGCATTTAGTAAAGAGAGATAGAAGAAATTGTACTCACCTGTTAGTGTTCAGATGGTTTGGCCATAGGTAATGAATGGTTGATGAAAACATAGTAAAGTGTACTGAGCAGAAGTGGAGGCAGTGAGAGGAAGGAGGAAGCTTAGAGGAATGTGGAAGGATGGTGTGGGAGATTTTGTATTATAGAGGTGTGTTTGAGGGGAGGGGGGGGAACAGAATATATTTAAACAAAGTGATGTATAGGGTTTGACTTGCTGTAAATAATCTATAACAGGTGATAATGTGAAGCAACTGAGGTAAACAATAACTCAGTAGGGCTGCTTGTTGATGGTTAATATAGCTTAGTGTGGGTCATTATATCAACAACTGAGACTAGATGTGGGTGAGGGAGGCTGCTTTCTCCTGTTTTCTGGCACTATCCCATTGGAGCAAGAGCAAACATTAATTAGTATTTATTGTACGGATAACTGTTTTAGTCTGGTCCTTGGTAGTAGAACCAGAAAAGATAAGGGGGGTCCTGGGGGCATGGACCCCATTTTTTCCATCTGTATTAATATATTTCCTACAACATACATGGGGAATTATTAAATGAAAAACAGTAATGCATGTCACACATTTTTTTATTTGAATCTGACCATACTGATGAAATGGTATTTGTGGCTATAAAATATAAACTGTGATACTGCATATACTTATTTTACTGTTACAGCAAATTCTCATTGCATGATTGTTGTTTGTAGGTAAAAAAATGAAAGCCTTGACTTCCACTCATGGATCCACCCTAATCCTCTTCAATAGCTTGGCATATTTTTTCCATATGAACAACTTGCAGCATTATGAATTAAAAACCTGTAGTAACTGTGATGTGACAGTATGCGTTGTAGTGTGTTTGTCTCTCATCAAAATACTGTAAATAGAAAACTCATTGTATGTTTGAAACATATTGTTGAGAGTTTAGAAGTTGGCTACCTTGGAAACAGTTATAATACGTATGATTTAGTTTTAACTGCGGAAAGCAAGCAAGAGGCCAGAGAGCAGTTTGAGAGATGGAGGAATAGGATGGAAGTAGGGAACTCAAAGCTAATAACCTGTACTGATAAAAACATGATCATGGACAGTAGATGTGAGAATGTTAATGCCATGAAATGAGATGAATGGTCCTTTGCTGTGAGTAAAAAAGGAGTTGCAAGTAATTCTGTTCTGTACAAGTAATAGGTGGGTCTGTGAAATCTGCAATAATGTTATAAATAGACTGCAGAATGTGAGATATTTTCAGTGTGCATTACATTGCAGTATCTGGGCTGTGGATGACTGGATGGAAACTGTTGATCAGAGAGACAATCACTTGAGAGTCATGAGGGAACTTTGTTACCTGGGGAACATGCTGATTGTGGGAGGAGCAACAGCAAGCTTCATTTGCTAGAATGAAAAGTGGATGGAAGAAGTTTAGTGTTTTGGAGAGTGTTGCCTCACTTGATCATGAAGTTCTTGCATGCCAAGGGTACTCTCTGCAAAACATGTACAAGGAGTGTTATGTTGAATGGCAGTGAAACTTGGCCTGTAAAAGAAAGAAAATACGCAGACTGGACGTAAAGAAATGAAATGTAGAGATAGGTGAAAAGGGTCTCACTGAATGATAGAACTGAGAATAGCATACTGTGACAGTGATTTAGAACAGCAATATCAGAGAAGTAATGCAAACCAATAGGATAAGATGGTTTTGTAGTGGTGAAAGCAGGGGCATAGCTAGGATTTTTAAAATGGGGTGGTCAAGGCTTAATATGAAGTGGCCCAAGGATAACTCTTTATGGGTGTGGGCAATTGTCACCCCTGCCATTCTTCTGACTAAACCTTTGCATGAGAGGGTGGGGGGGGGAGATGGGGATTGGCTGAGGAGGGTCATAGATATGAATGTGAAGGGATGAATGCCAGAGACCAAAAACGACCTAGGAAGAGGCCCTGCATGGAAACCTCTGGGCATGGGAACCAAACAGTGAACGGTTCAAGATCGAACTGCAATGACAGCTGCCGTTAAGTGGAAAGACTTTCATATGATCAGTGGTTTCTAGGTGTATGTGTAAACATGGATGACCTGGTAATGCCTGTGTGTGTGTGTGTGTGTAGAAGCTAGAATCCTGCAAAATTGTTATAATCAGATAAAGCTTGAGCAAAGAACAGCCGAAATCAAGATTCATTCATCCTGATTATCAAATCTCTACCAGAGACAGTTATTCACATTTAGGAGATTAATCCTCAAAAGGGGATACTGTATATTCTTTAAAGGAGATTAATTTCCCAAAAGGGATTAGTTTTCACACGGCTTTGAATCCTCTACGGGAGATCAATCCTTTAAAAAGGATTAATCCTCCAAATGGTTTAAACCTCATGCCGCAATTAATCGTGGAAAAGTTGACTCTCCATTTCTGGGATTAACCTGGTGCTGGTCGAGATAAATTTATGCTTCTCCAGGTATGTTTCCTTTTGGTTGGAAGTACTGTAAGTTAGATAAATAGACGTCATTCAGCAACTTGCATACAGAATTTTGCATAATGGATGAAATGGCTGGGTTCTATATTCAAGAACTTTCTTATGCTTAAGCTGTACGTAAGTTAGTCTTTAATTCTTTTGTCTTTAAGGTGGCAGTCACCTTGGTAGTGATGGTGGTAGTGATGAAAGTGCTGGTAAGTGTGGCGTTGGTTGTTATGGTGGTAGGCTGTGGTAGTGATGGTAGCTGTGATCGTGGTTGTGAAACTATGGTAGCTATAGTGACAGTGATGTTGGTGGTTGTAGCGTCTAGAGATGATGACTGTGGTAGTAATGGTGGTTGTGGTACTGATACTGGGTGTGATCGTGGAAGAGATGATGGTTGTGGTTGTGGTGGAGGTAATAATGATTGTGGTACAAATGCAGGGTGTGGTGGTAGTAATGCTGGTGATAGCATGGGAGTGATGGTGGTGGCTGTGGTGGGGATGGTGTGGTAGTGTTGGCTGTTGATGGTTGTAATGGTAATGGTTTTGATGGTGGTTGTGGTGATGGTGGTACTAATCACTCCCCTTGCATCCACTCCCTCCTTCCACTCCCCATGCATTATTTTTCCCTTCTGTACCTATTATTTCATAAAGTTTAAAGAAAAATGATCTAAGTGATTTATCATGTATAGTATGTGGAGAAATGATAAATAAATACGATGAAATATCATTCTTATTTTGACCAAGTGAGTCTAGATTCTTAAGAGATATCTCACGTGGTGTTGTCTTGTATCGTCTTTTTCTATGTACTGTACCTAAAAATTTTTGCCACATGAATTTAACTTTTCTTTGCAGGAAAAGTCCAAATTGCTAGAAAAAAATTACTTTGGTTAGTTTTTCAGCCAATTGCATATTTTGAGAGAGAATTATTCATCTTAATTTTGTCCCATTCTGGAGTCCTACTATCAGTGGCCGCGGCGAGTTTATGCGGAGATGTGAGTGGGAGCTAAGACTGCTATACGCAGAAAATAAGTTAGCTGCAAGCTTAAGTTAATACATTGGTGATCAAGAGACAAGTAAGTCAGTGGTGAAGTACCAATGAAGAAGACCAAGAAGAGGAAAGTGTGACAGGAGAATTAACTGACAGCCAGATCAGGGGTACCTTTGCATTCCAAGGTAGTTACTGCTGATGTTTGTGGTTGGCTAATATGAAAGCAGCACAGTTACACATATACTGTATATATTAGGCTGTATGTGGTGTTTTCAGTTTTATGTCAATGATTTCCTCGAAAAGTGCTTAAAATTAGAAAGTTGTCAATACATAGGCCTCAAATTATTTTCTATCTATTGCCAGACACCATAATCCCGTAAGGGGTGGCCATTTGACTTGAGTTATTTATTTTACGGGGAGGGGCATTAACCCTCCACCAACCCACTTGTTGACACGTAGGGAGCACATATAGTTTGGTTACATGGTTACCACCCAGCGTTGTAAATGGTTTCTTGGCTTACAGGAAACCATTTGGTTTGTCACTCACCTCACCTGGTTTACTCACCTGGTTGGCTACCCCATTACAATTTAACAGTATGGTTCGGTAGGAATCTGCTTTTTAAGAAGCAGGGCAGCCCATATCTGCTGGCACGCCAGCCGCATTCCCTATACACATCATCATCTGAATATACTATTGAGTAGGGGCTGAGTTTTGTGACATATGCAGGGTTGAGAAACTACTTGAAGGACTTCGAGTAAAGCCACCTGTAAAGGAAAGGAAAGCAGTAAGAAGTGACAGGAAAGATGGGAGAAATAGGAAGAGAGGAGGGCAGGCACAGAAAAAGAATGATAAAGGCTGAGGAAGAAGTAGTCAGCACTACATCAAGTGAGTAGATTGGTACCATTACCTGTACAGTCCACACACCTATGATGTTCCTATAAATAAAATCTGCTTTAAATTCGAATATTGCATCATAGATTAAAAAAGTTACTGTATTTGTTTTGACATTATGCTTCCACAGGTATATATAAGTGATGTCCTTAGGCTGGTGTGCAGTCAGTGAGTGTAGCATGTGGTGACGTCATTGGGAAGTAGGGGAGTGAGTGCAGCCACCTATATATAATATATTTTTTTAAACCTAACAAAGATACCCATTAACCTGTGTCATCGCGATTGGTGGCCAGGTGTTGATTTGACCAGTGACCAAGGAGACTCATCATGCCTCATATCTAAGGGTTATCTAACTTCATATAACCGTAATTTGAGCAGGCCAGTCCCATCAGGTGAAAACAATTGTGCCCTAATGGGGGTGGGAGACATTTCTTTTTACCCAGGCATATTTAGGCATTATCACATTTAACTCAGAATTTTGGAAGTACAGTATATTGTTAATTGGGAGTTTGAGGCTGATGTACTGGGCTGCCAAGTCAAACGGGTTGGGGGGCAGGGGTTCAGGCTTTTAGTACAAGTGTGAAAATTATTACAGTAAGATTATTTATTGTATAATGTGTTTGGGTTGGAAGTCATGCCTTGGGCTACATGTAGTCAGTTGGACTGTCTATTATCGGCAGTATAGTGGCTGTGTGTTAAACTCTGCATTGAAACATTGTACAGCAGGTAAAATGTATCATTACAGTTCTCTGAATTTTATGATACTTATTTGTTTTCCACTGTAATTTTTTTCATGACTTTCAGTGTGATCCATTTGTCTCATACGCAGTGATAGTGATGCATACAGGGGTGAACAAGTCAAGCTCGGGTTGACTGCATAAGAAGAAAAAAATGTACGCAGAAGCCATGTAAGTGGAGAATCTGCATGACCTTCTCGACAGTGACTGTGTGACCCTTCAAATTTTGTTTTGGAAACTGACCCAGATTTTCATGATAGAGTGTTGTGAATCCGAGAAGGCCACAACTTTGACATTTTTTGGCCCTCATCAAGGTAGTTTTTGAAGGGTCATTTACAGGAATTACTGTACATGAACTAAACTTTATGTAACATGGCCTTTTTTGTTTTTCTGAGAAAGCCAGAACCTTCAGTCTTAACTGCGGCAGAGATATTAAAATCCATGCTGTACAAATTCTATCTATCCATCTATTGCCAGATGCCTCAATCCCGAACGGGATGGCCACAAACAAATCGCCTCAAATTCTCAAATCCAAAAATTCAATTTCTGAAAACTCATACTCTTTCATACAGTAAAGGGGTGAAGATATCACCAGTCCTTACACAGTCAGTGGGTATCTAGTTTATTTATTGATTTTGACAATAAATTACTACTGCACTTGTACTTGTAATGGTCCTGTAGGGTTCCTATTGCATTGGTTTCGCATTAGTTATCATTATTTTTGCATTCCAAAGTTTTCCATTCCCAGTAAAACTTTTTGGACTTGGATTTCAAAGTGTGCACTGTACCATACTGCTTCAGGTACTGTAATTTCAGTTGCATTTTGAATTTTAGTTTTGAAAATTTGACATGGATTTTCAGATTTTGGGACAGCTGTCATTAAATACAGTACTGTATAGTGTTTTCTTTAGAATGAATTTGCAAGATGTTAGTAAGAAAAGATGAAGTATAAATGGTACATAGTTGCACACTTCTTCATTGATGAGACGTAGCAGGAGCTGAAATGGCTATACAGTATTACCAATTGTGGTTGGCGAGGGAACTTAGCACTGAGTGACATGCCAGATGGTTACCTGTAACTGAGGAAACATTCTGTATTAGGATGTTGTCTCATGAAATAGGATTTGTACCTGCAATCCTGTGATGTCAAGTGAAGTACAGTATGCCCAGGTTTATGAGTGAACTTACATGTTTGTATCCCTCATGAGGGGTAGGCAAGGCTTTCTGGGTACAAGAAGCTCTTTGTACTCCTTGGTGATGTCAGCATTGATGGTGTTGGGTGGGTGTGGTCAGGGCTTCCATTCCCTAACTGATCTCCATTCAGGCAACTTTCCATTTTTGACTTTCATTGGAAAAGGAACTCAGTAAAAGAAATAAAATTGTAGTAAATGGTTTTCATACAGTTCAGCACATTGGGTGTCATGTGGAAGTACAGTATAGCCTACATACAGTGCTGATAATAGAAAAGTACCATAAACATACCTG
>JAGKTI010004876.1:36524-46912 GCA_018397915.1 Birgus latro
GAAGACGAAGGGGAGCTGCAAGGCTTGGTAGATGAGTTTGGGAGTTTGTAAGAAACGGAATCTAAAGGTGAATGTAGGGAAGGGTAAAGTGATGGTCTTCGAGACAAGTGAAGCCAGTGAATGTACAGTGAGACTGGATGAGAAGGATATGGAGAATGTGACTGAATTTAAGTACTTTTGCAGTGTGATGAGTAGGGATGGAAGTCTGGAGGGTGAAGTGATTGAAAGGGTGCAGCAGGGAAGGAAGGTTGCTGGTTCGTTGAAAGCAGTGATAAGAAACAGGGAGTTGAGCATGGAAGTGAAAAAGTTGTTACATGACAGTATTGTGATACCAACTCTGACATATGGAAGTGAAGCTTGGACCCTGTTGGAAGGACAGAAGTCAAGAGTGAGAGCAGTGGAAATGAGTTATTTGAGAGGAGCATGTGGAGTCACATGGAGAGACAGACTAACAAATGAGGAAGTGAAGGAGCGTTGTGGTGTGGTTGAGGATGTGATGGGAAACGTTAAGAGAAATACGTTAAGGTGGTTTGGGCATGTGGAGAGGATGGAGAGTGAAAGATTGACGAGGAGAGTGTATGTGAGTGAGGTGGAGGGGGCGAGAGGGAGGGGGAGGCCGAGGATGAGATGGAGGGATGGAGTGGAGAGGTATATGAGAGAGGGGGGTGTGAGTTGGGAGCGTGGTAGTGAAATGGCAGGGGACAGAGTGACATGGAGGCGATTTGTTTGTGGCCACCCCGTTCGGGATTGAGGCGTCTGGTAATAGATAGATAGATAGTTAGACCTCTGTGTGATTTTTCGCAATACATTACCAGCTTCCGAATTTCCACGTACAGTATATATACAGGGTGGCCCATGGATAATGCTTCTTTTACACTCAGACAGGCACTCTCTTCTGTGGTGTGGGGATTGCTTATTGTTATCAGTGTCTAGCTTGTATAACTTCCTGATACTCACTTCCCACTGCCACAGCAATGTCCACATCAGCAGACCAAACTGTCCTTGCAACATATAAGATAGCATCAGGCAAGTTTCTAGTGGAAGGCCATTTATGGACCAACCTGTATATATAGTATAGTTAAAGCTGCAGTTCCTTTGACCCTTTCAATCAGAGGACATATATTTTGAGTCAGAGGTTGTATTATTTGTCATCCAGATCTTTTCCTAGGGTGGGGTGAGGTTGGGCCCAGAGATCCAGAGAAAAACCTAGTTGAATGAGATAACTAACCAAAGTTTGCCCAGTTATATGGACCACACACACTATTCAGACCCATGGAATCCTGACTCCACTGAATAGGTCCAGACTTACTTCACAGCTTCACATTCACTTATGCCTGTTATTCTTGCTTCTGCTGTGTTTAAATGTGCTGTTAATTTTATGGCATCTGTCTGAATTCTGTTGTTCCATTTTACTGTAAGTAACTCTTGCCAACAAAGTTGGAGGAGGCTATGTATTCACCCCTGTTTGTCTGCTTGTTTGTTTGTCCACAAGGTACCCCCCAAAATAATTGATGGATTTCAATGGACTCTTGTGGATTTCTATGTCATGGACCAAGGAAGATATCGAGTCCTGGTTCAGGACTGTTTTTGTTTGTCCACATGATATTTCAAAAAGTTGTTGATGATTTTCACAGAAAATTTTGTGGATATGTCATGGGCTAATGAAAAGTTGATCGAATTTTGGTGGTGATCTGAGTTGTCTGGTGTAGGTGTTGGCAGAGGTTTGTGCTCTATGATTGCTCTTAACTTCATTGTGTCACTAGGTTTATAATTTTTTTGGTTGTCATTATCGTTGCTTCATTTGTTTAACCCATCCAGTCTGATTATTGGTTTATTAATTTTTTTTTTACAGTATCTCCAAACAGTGTTATTCACTTCAAAATAGAATTTTGAGCTGGGGGAGTTAGATACAGTCTTCATTAACTCCTTAACTTTTATAGGTCTGTGTTAAAGTTGAATACATTTGTGGGTGGTAGTCAGAATTAGATGTGAAAAGGTAATTGGAATGAAGGGTAAATTTTTTGCTGTTTATCCTGTGAAACATAATGAATATTGTATTTATTGTACTGTACTGTTTTGACACGTTGTTGCTGCTCAAAGACTACAAATCAAAACTGGGAGATTCTCAAGATGCCACCCCCCAAAAGTTCCAACTTGAGAAACTCTGAGATGAGGAGTGTGCATATGAGTATGCAGTGGCAGTCTCAAATCAGTTTGAAGTGCTCAGTACCGTTGAGGATCCAGTTGAACGAAGGGATACCTTTCAGCCTGCTACCCTGGCAGCGGCTGGTGAGTGCCTGAGATCAAGGAGGGGATTCATCTCATGGGGGATGCTTTCCACAGTTGAGGAGAGTCATGCTGCTAGACTGGCTGGGGGTCAGGAGCAGCACAGACTTCTGTCTCGACGGGCATGAGTTTCACTGAGAAGGAACAAGGAGGAAAATCGCTGAGGAGGCGGAAAGCCGTTTTCATGCAAGACCTTCGACCCGCCTACCGAGCCCTGAAGAAGCTCCACTCCAGACCCTCTTCTCCAGTTAACTCTGGACAGTAGATGGATGGCTCTGGTGGGGGCAAGTTAGTACATTAACCCCTCAAATATCTGTCATAATAGAGTCAAAGGCATGACCAGATACAGGCAATGACCAGATATGGAGCAGTAGCCTCTGCTGTACCCATACCCTGCCAATACCCATACCCAATACCCAACCTACATGTGCCTATACCCATACCCAGCCTACATGTACAGTACTCCTTCTAATTTTGGCAGTGTTCTGCAGTCTTTTGACTCTTTCTAGACATCAGAACACATGTTGCAGTATGCATTGTAATCCTAAATATTTAAAAAAAATGCATAAACAACTATTTATTTATTCATTCATCATCAAATCCAGTGTTGCCCTGTGAGGAGTGTGGGGCAAGGCAAGTTGGTCCTGACTTGTAAGATGAGGGTGACCAGCCTCACTTAACCTTGAATGGCATTATGTGAGCAGTAAACCCCAACCACCCCATGGATATAAACCTGCACCGGCTCAATCCAATTGGATAACTTTAATTGCCCACTATAAACCATCAGGTGCCATAATTAGGTCATATGGTTACCACCAAATGTAGTAAATGGTTTCCTGGTGTACGGGAAACCATTTGGCTTGTCATTCAGTGTCGAGTCATCCATAGACAGAAGGAAGAGGAAAGCATGAAGGACAGAAGAGGAAGGAAGGAAAGACTGAAGGAAGAAAAGAAAGGGCAGACATCCGAGAGCAGCGCTACATCGAGTGAGTGGATGGTGAGTGCCTCCACCAACCTTTAGCAAAGGGTCTCAGTATTTTAAAAGAGCCTAGGACTGTTGGCAGTCAAAAAAGATCATCATCACCATTTGTCTCAGACAATTGTGTTCCTTCATGTTGGCATTAAAAAAATTTATCACTCTCATCTGTGTTCTCTGCACAACAAGACCATCTGTTGGGTAGTTACCTTCCTGGTCAGGAATTTTCTCTGCAACTTCTGTGGTGGCATTTTCCTTCAATTCAGGACTGCATTCTGCCACATCAGGGATGGAGTTTATTTCCCCTTCGGGTGTTGAATCATCTTGAACCTCAAGTTTACACTGGCAACATGCAGTAAACCACACCCAAAATCTCTATGGAGATGTTTTGTTCTCAGACATCTTGTTTTCACAAATGTTCTCAAATAATTATTGAAAATACCTAAGGCTGATAACTTGCCCCCTCTTGTCTGAGTGGATCATGAACTGAGGGGTTTGGGGGAACTATGCAAAACCCTGCCATAATGTACAGTATCCCTCCTAACTTTGGCAGTGTTCTGCAGTCTTTCAGCTGTTTTTAGTCATCAAAACACACATTGAAATATGCAGTGCAATCCTAAACACTAAGAAAACAATGCATAAAAAAAAACAATATGCAAAACCCCACCAATATGTACAGTACCCCTTCTAATTTAGGCAATGTTCTGAGGTCTTTCAGTTGTTTTTAGACATCAGAACACACATTGCAATATGCAGTGTAATCCTGGACACTAAGAAATCAAAGCATAAACAGTATTAGTAAAAAAAAAACAGTACACTTACAACCCAGTGAATTGCAGACAGGCATTGTAACCTGCCAGGTTGCAGTTGGTGTACAGGTATCCCATGTGGTCCAGTGGCTAACACAGCAACCTAGCAAAGGTCAAAGAACTCCTTCTCCTACTCCACCTGCTAAAGCCGGCCGATGAGTGGGGACGTGTGTTGAGGCGTTGGAGCCCTACCCACCTCAGGACTCTCTGAAGACAGCTGCAAACTCACATCTAATGGCAACTCAGTGGTTGTCGATGTGTTTGGTTGTGGGTCCGAGAGTGAAGACGGGTCTAGTGGGTGGTGGTGTTCGTGGTGAGGAAAAGGAGATGGCCCTTGTGGGGGTGGCGGGCTTGAAGACGGAGTCGATCTTCATCTGACAATAGATAGCGATTTTGTCGGAGGATGACAGTGTCCCTGACTGTCTGCAGATCCATGGCCAGCTTGAGTGGTCCCTACTCCCTGTCTCACTGAGGGTGCCCGGCATACTGAAGCACCTGCTCATTGCTGGCCCGCAGCGCACCAAGACGAGGGAGTGATGGAGTGGCGGGGTGGCTAGAGTCAGGGTCCTCATCCTCGTTGTTTTCCTCTGTTGGCTCCGCAGAGACAGCAGTGGCGATCTCCCCATCAGACAATGTCTGATAACCTGGATTGCTGCCATCATCATCCAGCTAATCCCTTATGTTTTTGACGTCCACGTCCTTGCCTGTGTTTCGTATCTGAGGGGGGAAATCGTCCACGTCAAATGCTTCAAAGTCGTGCATGGGCTTGCATCCCTGAAGGAGTCCAGACCAACCACTTTCCAGGGTTTTGATGGAGACTTCCATCCAAGCATTGGCTCAGTTGAAAATTGCAAATGATTTAATGCCACAGATTCTCGAATGTCCACTTCCCACTTGTGTCGACCCCTTCCTTGTCCTCAAGCACCACCATCACCTCATCAGTACAGTCACTTGGCAGCCATGATAACACCCTGGTCCATAGGTTGAATGAGAGGAGTCATACTAGGTGGCAGAAACATGCACCTAATCTTTCTCCGATGGATGCGCAGGGGCAATGTTGAGGATCAGGAGAGCCTTCACCTGGCTGCGAGGGATTCTAAGTTCCTCTGTCTGATAACGGATAACGTCCTTGACAAAGTGTCTGTGGAACCAATCTCTGAAGATCTTTGCAGTAAACCAGGTCTTCACAGAATGATACTCCTCAACAGGCAGGCCATCCACCAACCTACGGAGACAATGTGGCTGTTTTGCATGTCCGACAATATCAGGTTTGAGGCGCTGCACTTTCTGGTGAAATGACTCAACATCCTCCACTGCCGCGTCCAAAGCCTCACCATGTGCCTTACGGCCAGTAAGTCCATGTCCAAGTTTGAACTGGAAGAGCCAACCCTCGGATACCTTAAAGTTGTGCACGTTGTGCAGGCATGCAAACTTCTTGGCTGCTGCCTTCAACTTGGTCCCACACACAAGCACACCAGCACCCTGGTGCTGGTGGAACCAGGCCAAAGTCGACTGGTCAGTGATGGCGTAGCAGGGCTGGGACATTACCTTTCGGGAGCCTTTCTTGGCTGTATTGCCATATTCCTGGCTGAACTGCGTAAACTTGTCCCGTGGTCTCTTTGTGCAGAATGCATGAAAATGGCCTGCCCACATCAACTTTGCCCAATATCTCACACCTCTCCAGAGTCAAAACTCCCCTCTTGCGTTTCTCGGAAGGTTGGTGGTTCCATTATCACACACACGAGAACACCACAGAGGAGATCAGGAGAATTAAGGCCTGCAGAAGGTAGGGGACCACCACAAACACAGCAATGGAAGATGCCATTATTAAACCTCGGCCAAACATGTCCACATGCAGAGAGACAAAGGCAGAAACTGAGGTGTGGTACCACTTTGAAGTAGTAGTAGTAGTTGTTCCCTAGGCAGTCTAGCCGAACAGCCCCGAGTCCCTAAGCAAGGCCATGGCCGAGACCAGGCTTTCCCACAGAGCTCTCAAGGAGTGTATGTTGTGTTGTTGGTGTAGGTGATTGTGTGCAATGCAGTCTTCCACAATGTGCTTAATAGTATGGGGTGCTGTGTTACATTTTGGACAGGCATCAGTGAGGGAGTCATCCAGCCTCTTCTGGTAACTTAAGAGGGCTGGATGATCCCCACGTCTCAGCCTGGCCAGGCGGACCCTGTCCTCACGAGGGAGATGGGATTCAGAAGGGTGGATATCAGGAGGCCGTGCATGCAGCTGTGTGTTGTCTGTAAGTGACTGAATGAGTGGCGAGTGATTTGAGTATGGATATGATTCTGGAAGCTGGTATGAGGTCGAGGGGGGGAGAGATGACAGTACTTGTGTATGATATCATGTGCTGGGTGTTGTTTTGATGTTCCTTGGTGTGTGTGGATGCGCTACCATGTAGAGTAGTGGATGTTGTGGGTTTGTGGAGGCTGCAGCGAGAATTTGGGTGCCTCTAATGTCTAGGTGATTCTTGACTCTGAGGACTTTGGTTCTTGATGTAGGTGATCTGTGGGTGTAGTAGCTGTGCAGCCTGTGATTATTTTTAAGGCCTTGTTCTGTATGGTCTGTAGATTGTTGTATTGTGTTTTATGAGGTTAGGAGCCCAAGCAGGGCTTGCATAATTCATCACTGAACTTATATATTGTTTGTGTACTGTGGTTGTGGTTTCTTTGTTGTGTCCAAATTTTGTATGGGCAAGTGACCTCAAGGCATTGAGTCTTGGTGTTATTTTATTTTTAATGTTTATAATGTGTTGTTTAAGTGACACTGATGTATGTTACACCAAGGAATTTGTGTGTTTGTGTGTGTGTGTGGTAGGGAAGTGTTGTTTATGGTGAGGTGTGGAATGTGACTGTGTTCTGCTGTCCACTTTATGAGAAGGGTCACTGTAGACTTGCCTGGGGCTATTTTGAGTCTGTTTGTGGTGAACCATTCGTGTAGTGTGTTGAGGTAAGGTTGGAGGATGTGTGCAGCTGTGTTTGCATTTTGGTGTGTACATGTAAGTGTTATGTCATCTACATAGGAAGCTATGTGTATCTGTAGTGTGTGGGGTGTGGGTATGTTGTGCATGGACAGGTTAAAGATTGTAGGGGGCAAAACAGATTCTTGAAGGACGCCATTTGTGAAGTTTTTGAAGACTGGCAAATGTTACATGTGTACATCTGCCTGCTAAGTAGTTTGCCAGCCATCTTTTTGTGTTGTGCATGTTTGTGCTGAATATTTCGTTTGTGAGGTTGTGGCGGGGTATGGCATCAAAAGCTTTCCTGATGTCTAGTGTGAATTCATGCCATCAAAAAGTCTCTGTGTAAGATCTGTAAGAAGAGTGTTTGTGGGGTGTAGTGGCCTAAAACCATGTTGTGACGGGGCTAGTAGGGTGTGAGGTGTAACTAGTTAATAGTACCAATCGTTCAGTGACTTCAGAGGGGGTGCAGAGGAGAGTGATGGTGCGGTGTGAGGAAGGTAACATGGGGTTCTTGTTGGGTTTAGGGATAGTGATGATAATGCCATGCTTCCAGATGTTGGGTATTATGTTGTGTGAGTAGCTGTAGTTTGATATGTTGGTGAGTGCTTGTATGCCTTGTGGTCCAAGGTGTTTAAGGTGAATGTTGATTATGTTGTCTGGTCCACAGGCAGATGAGTGCTTAAGGTTGCTAATGATGTGCTTCGTCTGGTTGTAAGTGAAAGGTGCGTAGTCTGGGTCTGTGGGGAACTGTCTCTAATGTCGGATGATACGTCGGTTGTCACAATGGGGGTTTAGGTGGCTGACATGTGAAAAGTGATTGATGAGAGTGTTTGGTTGTTTGTTTGTTTGAAGGTATGGTGTCTGTTGTTGTGATGGCAGCGTGTGATTGTGCAGTGTTGCTGTTGGAGAGTGTGTGTGCTGTTTAGTGTTTTGTAGAGTTTGCTGGTGTTTTTGTGGTCAAGTGTTTGGAGATAATTATTCCAGTTTAGTGTTTGCCATTCTGATATTTTTTTGTTTATTTGAGTGTTGAGTTCTTGTATTTGTTGTACAGTGTCTTGTGTATTGGGTGTTGGGGAGTGTTGTAGTGTGTCCTGTTGACTGATGAGGCCTTAAATTTCGGATGTGAAGTTGGGGTTGTGTATCTTTCTGTTGCGTCTAGCCCCTACACCGCGGGGTTGTCGGAGGTTTTCCGTGCCATTCCCGCGGGGATATTCGCATTCCGACTGACTTTTTAAAAATATTTGCCAAAAATCAGTTATTAGTCCTAGAATATTATAATTACATATGCATATGGCACATACTTTCAGCTTTCTCCTGGGATGTTTTTTTTAGCACTCGTCGACTGCCGTAGGACTTGTGGAGACTTCTGAATTTGGGTAACTAAGTCTCCACTTTACACTTCCCGACATCCCCTAATCTGAATACCACTGCCAGATATTATCACTAGAAACACTAGTCAATGATTTCCAAGTAGTTTGGAATCCATACTAAAAAAAAAAAAAAAAAAACACACTGTGACAGCATTGTAAAGTACGAGCGTGTATGAGCCTCCCACTCCCGCTAATTTGCGGCTGGTATTCTCTCATTTCTTACTCATATACGCACTCACACTTTATTATTTCTAGTACATTATTACGCTTGTATATATCTACAGTCCTTTACTGCTTCCCACACGATGTTTAGTAGGGGTAAAGGTCACAGGACCTTTTATAACAGGCGCAAAAGAGGCTGAAATGGACGGGTGTCTTTTCACCAAGAAGGATGAGAGCAAACTGGCTGTATCTGGTAGCAAAGAGTTGAAAATGTCAGCTGCTATTGTATATGCTAAGAAATAAGTTGTACGAAATCCAGACAATACATATAAATTAGGTAGTTCCAGGTGAATATAAATATCATTCAAGCTTCTCTCTTCCTTTCTTATATACATTTATATTACGAGAGTAGCTCATACGGCATATTTCACAGGGAAAAAAAGCGGGAAATTAGCGAATGAGTGCAGGTTGGATGTTGCCAAATGATAATTAGCCAATTCCAGGTGTATGGCACTATCAGTTACCTTATATATCTATCTATCTATTGCCAGACGCCTCAATCCCGAACGGGGTGGCCACAAACAAATCGCCTCCATGTCACTCTGTCCCCTGCCATTTCACTACCATGCTCCCAACTCACACCCCCCTCTCTCATATACCTCTCCACTCCATCCCTCCATCTCATCCTCGGCCTCCCCCTCCCTCTCGCCCCCTCCACCTCACTCACATACACTCTCCTCGTCAATCTTTCACTCTCCATCCTCTCCACATGCCCAAACCACCTTAACGTGTTTCTCCTAACGCTTCCCATCACGTCCTCAACCACACCACAACACTCCTTCACTTCCTCATTTGTTAGTCTGTCTCTCCATGTGACTCCACATGCTCCTCTCAAATAACTCATTTCCACTGCTCTCACTCTTGACTTCTGTCCTTCCAACAGGGTCCAAGCTTCACTTCCATATGTCAGAGTTGGTATCACAATACTGTCATGTAACAACTTTTTCACTTCCATGCTTACCTCCCTGTTTCTTATCACTGCTTTCAACGAACCAGCAACCTTCCTTCCCTGCTGTACCCTTTCGAGCACTTCACCCTCCAGACTACCATCCTTACTCATCACACTGCCCAAGTACTTAAATTCACTCACATTCTCCATTTCCTTCCCATCCAGTCTCACTGTACACTCACTGGCTTCACTTGTCTCGAAGACCATCACTTTACTCTTCCCTACATTCACCTTTAGATTCCGTTTCTTACACACTCTCCCAAACTCATCTACCAAGCCTTGCAGCTCCCCTTCGTCTTCACTCAACAACACAGTATCATCTGCAAACAACAGTACAGGTAGTTTCCAAACACTGCCCTCTCTCACTAGGGCCGCTCCAACATCCACTGCCCGACCTTGTATCTCTTATAACCCCATCCATATACAGATTGAACAACCATGGAGACATGACACATCCTTGTTTCAATCCAACCTTCAAATGGAAAGATTCACTCAGTTTGCCATCCAGACGCACTGCAGCCTTAGCACCCTCATACATACTCTTCACTGCCTTCAACAACTTCCCATCCACTCCATATATTCTTAATACCTTCCACAAACCTTGTCTATCCACCCTGTCATATGCTTTCTCCAGATCCATGAAGGCTGCATACAACTTCTTACCCTTCTCTAGAAACTTTTCCACTAAGGATCTAAGAATGAATATCTGGTCTACACAACCTCTTCCCTTCCTAAAACCTCCTTGTTCTTCTCCAACTAATTCCTCAGTAATTTCCCTAACTCTGTCAATAAGTATCCTACCATATA
>JAGKTI010004877.1:0-27586 GCA_018397915.1 Birgus latro
GGGACCGGGGCGAGATGGGGCTCGAACCTGTGCTAGAGGGTACAGGGCATTGCGGTTCCCAGGCTGCTACTTCCGCTCAACAGAGAGGGGCCTGAACCTGGGAGTAGCACCCCGGAAGGCTGTCCTATCAGTGGGTGTATAATGGCGGGGCAGTTGCAGTGCCAAGCTGCGCTGTCCGGGCAGGGTGCCCCAAGGCCACTACCACAGCCACTGGTAAGCTGGTGGGCTAGGGGTCCCAGATCCATTGCCTGGACCTGGGACTGTGCAATGGGTCGGGCCTTTGGAATGTTTACCCCCCTTTATCTTACCGACTATGATCTACAAGTACAAGCATCAAAGCAAGCCTGAGGACAGCAAATCACCCAGGGGGTTTAGGGTGGGTCTGGGGAATGTGGGAAGTTTGAGAGGAAGAATGGGGGAAGTCGTTGAGGCATTCAGTAGGAGGTGGGTGGATGTGGCATGTTTGCAGGAAGTCCGGTACAGGGGTGGATCAGCCAGAAAGATTGTTGGGAAGGATTGCTACTATAAGTTGTTTTGGCAGGGGGGGAACTGACGGATATGGGGGTGTGGGTGTGTTGGTTGCAGAGAAATGGGTGGAATATGTCATGAATGTTATGAGAGTATGTGATAGGATATTAGTAGTGAAAATTTTGATCGGGCGGAAAATGATTTCAATTATATCAGCATATGCTCCACAGGTAGGACTGGATGATGCAGAGAAGGATAGATTTTGGGATGATTTAATGTGTGTAGTAAGTGGTATTGGTGATGATGAGATAGTGGTTCTGGGAGGGGATTTAAATGTCATGTGAGTGAAGCAGCTCAAGGTTATGATGGAGTCCATGGAGGATGTGCATATGGTGTGAGGAATGCAAAAGGGGAAAAAATACTCGAGTTTGGGGAGGCTATGGACATGATTGTGAGCAACACACATTTTAGGAAAAGAATCAGCCGGTTGATTACGTACGAGTCCAGGAAAATAGTAGTCAGATTGATTATTTTCTGGTCAGGAAGGTTGATAGGAGATTAGTGAGGGATATTAAAGTTATTGGAAGTGAGGAGTGTGTGCAGCAGCACAAACTGTTGATTTGTGACATGGTGCTTAAGGAACGAGTGATGAGGAGGAGGACATATGTACCTAGGAGGAAAATATGGAAGCTGGGAAACCAGTCAGTAAGGGATGCCTTTTACAGTGAGATGAGGAGAGTGGTGGCTGAACAGGAAGCTGTAGATAGAGGCATTAATGAACAGTACAGAGCCCTTAAGAACAACCTCTTGAGAGTTACCGATGCAATATGCGGTTGGACAAGAGGCCCACCAAGACATAAAGTAACTTGTTGGTGGGATGAGGGTGTAGAAACTGCAGTTAAGGAGAAAAGAAGGCTTTTCCGGGAATGGAAGAAGGGTGGTAACAGGGAGGAGTACTTGGCTGCCAAGCACAGAACTAGAAGAGAGGTATACAAGGCAAAGTCTGAGTCACAGAGACTTTTACTTGATAATCTAAAATCATGGAGAAAGGAAAAATATGATTTTTAGGGTGGCAAATCAGGTGAAGAGGGATAATCGGGACATCGTAGGTGAGCAGTGTGTGACGAATGATGATGGAAAGGTAGTGGTGAACAGTGAGGATATTAAAGATGCATGGAGAAAGCATTATAGCCAGTTGCTGAATGAGGAGTTTGACTGGGATAGAGAAGGTTTGGAGCCAGCTGATCCAGTGTTTGGCCCCTGGCCTTTGATTGACGCTGCTAGTGTGAGTGAGGCAATAGGCAGGATGCAGGTGGGGAAGGCGGCAGGTGTGTCTGGGTTGACTGCCGAGATGTTGAAGGCCTCAGGAGATACTGGGGTGAGGTTAGTCACTGACCTGATAAATATGATTATATATGAGTGTGTTGTCCCAGATGATTGGCTGAAGAGTGTAACTGTAAATGTGTACAAAGGAAAGGGTGATGCCCTGGAAACGGGAAATTACAGAGGTATAAAGCTCTTAGATCAGATAATGAAAGTAATGGAGAGAGTTCTAGAAGGTATGATTAGAGAAAGAGTGAATATCGATGAGATGCAGTTTGGGTTTATGCCAGGCAGGGGGACCACTGATGCCATATTCATTGTTCAACAGCTTCAGGAAAAATATATTGGAAAGAAAGTGGAACTGTATTTTGTTTTTGATTTGGAAAAGGCCTTTGACAGAGTCCCTAGAGAGTTGGTGAAGTGGGCAATGAGAAAGCTGGGGTTGGAAGAGTGGCTGGTTAGGGTGGTTATGGCCATGTACGTGGGTGCTCGCACCCAGGTAAAAGTGAATGGAGTTTTGAGTGATGAGTTTTCCGTGAATGTTGGTGTGCATCAGAGGTCAGTTTTGAGTCCCTTGTTGTTTATCATGGTGCTTGAAGCCCTCTCACATGACTTCAGAGATGGACTCCCATGGGAGATGTTGTATGCTGATGATTTGGTGTTGATTGCTGAGAATGAGGGGGAGGCTGAGGAAAGATTTAAGAAGTGGAGAGATGGTATGAGGTACAAGAGCTTAAGGGTAAATGCAGATAAAACAAAAGTGATGATATCTAGGGTTGGTGGCGGTACAATCAGAGGAGAAGGAGAGTAGCCATGTGCAGTTTGCCACAAGGGTGTGGGAAGTAATTCCATCTTGTGTAGTGTTTGTGATAAATAGGTGCACAAGAGATGTAGTGGTATTAGAGGTAGACTGCGAGATAATGCTGATTTCATGTGTGCAGCGTGTCGGGGAGAGAAGGTGGAGATTGTTAGGTGTGAAAGGGTTGAACTTGCAAGTGAGTCTGAGTGTGTGGAGGAGTTTTGTTATTTGGGAGACATGTTATGTGCCGGAGGCGGGGTTAGCTCGGTTGCTAGGGTGAGAAGTGGTTGGAAGAAGTTCAGGGAGCTGTTGCCTCTCCTGACATCGAGAGGACTCTCCTTACATGCTAAAGGGTCTTTGTATGCAGCATGTGTTAGGAGTGTGATGCTGTATGGTAGTGAGACCTGGGCAGTAAAGGAAGAGGATATTCGCAGGTTTAAACGCACAGAAATGAGAATGATTACGTGGACATGCAATGCGTCCCTACGTGCAAGGCCTGGGGGGGCTGGGTTTACGATGGAAGAGTTGAGAGTTAGGATGGGACTGGAGTGTATTGGTGTTGTGATGAGGAGAGGTAGGCTGAAGTGGTTTGGACATGTGGAGAGGATGGGGGATGATAATTGGGTACAGAGGGTGAGAAGTGTTGATATTGGGGGAGGGGTAGACCGAGAAAGACATGGGACGAGGTCATTAAGTGTAACTTAAGGGTTAAGGGACTGAACAGGGAGGCTGCCAGGGATCGAGCAGCATGGAGAGCCGCCATTAGGTGACCAAGGCTGACGCATGCAAGCATGTTGGAGCCTTCAAAAATGAAACGAAATATATGAAACAATTAATTTGATATAACATACAAATCCATTCAGGAATGTCTGGCCCCCCCCCAAAGCACTGCAACAATACTGTTTGTGAAACCAGTAAATCATTTGGCTGACAATACTTTTTGGAAAGAGTGTATAGTCATGCAAAACACCCGGTAGTAGTATTACACCACATCTCTATACTTCAGAAACTCTTACCTAATGTTCTGAGGGTTTTGTTTACCTGTAAAAATTGCAATATTAGGTTTTGAAGGACATTTCTTACTATGTCATTATCATAATGACTATCACTGATGCAAATATATATTAAAAAGCTGATATTTTTAATAAATCTTATTAATATGAAGCACCCAGATAAATATGTTTTGCTACCATGGAAGGTGTGAACCATGAGTTGATTTAGACCAGTATGGTACCCATACCCCCTCCCATCTATGAACTTGCATAATTATATGCTTTCCACCACCCTCCATCCATTCTCCCCATATGACCGCATCATCTAAGCATGCTCTCTTCAACCATATTACACACTTCCTTAATGAATCACAGTATTAATTATCCTAGGCATTCAATGCACTCTGTACAATATTCCTCTAAGGGGTAAGAAAATTCCTCTTAGGGGTAAGAAAGATAGGCAGAGTCGGGGTGAGGCAGGAAAGTATGAGAGGATAAGAGAGGTAGCAGGAAGGAGTAGAGGCAGGTAGCACAGAGGAGGTGAAGCAGGTAGGAGAGAGGAGGTGAAGTAGGCAGCAAGGAGTAGGTGAGGTAGGTAGCAGGATGTAGGTGTGGCAGGCAGCAGGTAGGGAATAGGTGAGGCATGTAGGTAGTGTGGGGGTGAGGCAGGAAGGCAGGGGAGCAAAGCAGGATGGGGGTGGGGCAGGATGGTAGGATGGGAACAAGGCAGGATGACAGGGAGTGAGGCAAGATGGATGGAAGGCAGCAGGGCAAAATGGCAGGGGGAGTTGAGGCAGAATAGCAAGGGGAGTTGAGGCAGAATGGCAGAGGAGTTGAGGCAGAATGGCAGGCAGGTGAGGCACGATGGTGGTAAGAAAGGATGGCAGGGTGGGGTGTGAGGAAGAATGGCAAGGGGGTGAGGAAGGTTGGCAGGAAGGGGGTGTGGTGGAACGGAGGTTAAGCAGGTGGGCAGGAAAAGGGTGAGGCAGGTAGGAAGGGAGGGGGTGAAGCAGGTAGGAAGAGAAGGGGTGAGGCAAGTAGGAAGAAAGGAAGTGAGGCAGGTAGGAAGGGAGGGAGTGAGGCAGGTAGGAAAAGAAGGGGTAAGGCAGGTAGGAAGGGAGAGGGGTAGGAAAGGAGGGGGTTAGACAGATAGNGAGGGGGTGAGGCATGTGGGAAGGGAGGAGGAGAGTCAAGTAGGAAGGCAGGAGGTGAGGCAGGCAGGCAGGAAGGGTGAGACGGGTACAGAGGGAGGGGTAAGGAAAGGAAGAAGAATTGAAAGAAGGAACTGAGGAAGGCATGGAAGGAAGGAGGTAATGCAGGCACATAGGGAGGGAGGAAAGAGGAGGAGGCAGGCATCTAGGAAGGAATGGGTGAGGCATGAAGGAAAGGAGGGAGAAGGGCAGCTAGACAGGAAGGGGTTGAGCCACTGAAGAAAGGTTGAAAGAAGGAAATAGGACAGGCAAGAAAGGAGTGAGGCAGGACACCAAGCAGTGAGGGGGTGGGGGCTTGCAAGGTAGGGGAGGAAGGGATAAAGGGTGAGGGTAATACTAAAAATACCAATAATAAAATGATGATAATCATGATCTCTGTCTCCTACGTAACAACAGGATGAAGCAGTCTTGAAAAGCTTGGTAACATGATAATGCACACTATCAACCATATCCACTGTGAAATGGCCCAGACAATAATTAATCACCACTCATGTCCCTGGAATCAATCACCATTCATGACCCTGGAATCAATTACTATTCATGCCCCAGAAATCAGTTACCATCCATGACCCTGGAATCACCATTCACAACCCTAGAATCCTGACTACAATGCAGGCCTAACCAACTGCACATTTCTTTCTACACAGATGTGCTTTATATTACCCTCCAAATAGTGAATCCCAATGCCTTTCATAAAAAAAAAAAAAAAAAGGGGGGGGGGGGGGAGGGGGGTCCGAACGCATTACGTGCTCTCTCATGCACAATTCGTGTAATGATCTCTAACCCCTATCAATAGCCTACAATCACTTTCATGACTTGCTTATTATACAAAGACTAACCACATATATTCACTTTCTTGGCATACCGTGCCTCCTCCCATCTTCAATTCATGATGCATATTGTATAGTTCATCATAATCATACAATTTATACGTTAGGCATTTATTATATATATGTATATTTATATAAATTTTTATCTTTTGGCAAGATGCTTTCATAAAGTTGTTGTTCATCCTGAAGATCATGAACTGTGTTTTTATTAGTTCCAAAGACTTTAAAGAATACATGTATTGCTGCTGAAATACTGACCCTAAACTGAGCTCTTACACTGCATATTTACGCTGTTAGTGATTTCCTCAGCAAATGCCTTAGCTTCGCGGCAGGGAAACTAATCTGATACTACTGACAATGATGGGTAGTCAAACTGGTACTATCAACTTTCTAATTAACCACTGCCACCATCCAAAAGCATTGCAGGATATGTATGAATTTCAACAATACAACTTTACTTCAAGCACTCCAAGCAACCACTGGATGCCGACAATAACATACTCATTGCCAGTCCCTACCTCAGACTTCTCAATTACTCTCCTTAACTTGCATATTGAGACAAAGATAGGCCGACTGCAGATAATTTAAGTAGAAATCTAAAACGTAATGCAATGCCCAAAACACAGAAGACCCAGATTTAACATACCTTGATAAACCAGATTCTGGATTTAATGGACACTATGAAGCCACTGAACTTCCATCAGCTATAATGAATAATGTACATTAAATGACGAGCAATGGGTTACATGTGTCTCCTACCCTTTTTACTCCAACAAGGATATGAAAGAAACTGCAACAGGGCAAAATTATGGGCTAAGCTAGTGTATAATGGGTATAGTTTTCATTTTTTTGCACTTTTTATATTCTATTATAGCTACTCATTTATTATCAAACATGTGGTTGAAATCCCACCTCAGGATTTTTGGCTTTAACTGAATCAGGCTTCTCCTCAATTAGTATGCTATAGGGAGGGTCATGTTTAAAAGCAAGTGAAAAGGATAATGCTCATAAAATTTGCTTTCTGATGCTGAACTGGAAATATTATCAAGGAGTAACATGTATCAGCATTTTTACATCAATGACTTAACTGATTTATAAACATTCTGCCTTCACTGTGGACATACCAATATGATATCATTTCAGTTAAGATGGAACACTGTACAATTCCTATATAACGAATATTAAATATGTCCGCGTGGTGGCAGCCTCATACTTGTGGTAGGATCAAGGAGGGAGGGATTGTTTGACAGTCTGAAATTGTAAGAAGACTGAATGACTCCGGCAGCAGATTCCAAACTACTTCTGAGCAGTGTTTTACTTCAGAGGGTATCACATGAAACTGTTTGAAAGTATGATTTTGACTGAAATTGTATGACCACGATGCAACGATACAACACACGGCATCAGTCACATTTACCCCTTTTCACCACCCTATTTATAAACATATTCTCCATAAAACCACACCATCCAAGCACACACACACCTTTCAATCTTACTGTCTACGCTAAAGACTTCTTTACTTCATACCTTTCACAAGTCACATTACAGTATGACCTCACTACAACGGACTTCAATACACCGGAAGTCGCTTTTTTCGGAGTCAGGAAGCCAACTGGAATTATTTCTTCTATATCAGAAAAACTCCGAAAAAGCTAGAAGCGGTCCGGACTGCCTAACCTCACGGCGGGGTGGCCATGCTGTCAGCGCGGTTTGTGTGTTTGTGCGTTGGTTGGCGGTGGGCTGGCAGCATAGCTATTGTTCTAAGTGTACATACAGTACAGTATTTGAAGTGTTTATACTTAAAATATACCCATAATGTTCTTTCTAAATGCTAAAAAATTAGAAAAGGGGTCTGCATTAATATTAAGACATCAAGCTTTAATCATTCATTAAACACGGCGAGCGGTGTGTGTGTGTGTGTGTGTGTGTGTGTGTGTTCCTGCTTCAGTTCGTGGTGAGCTGGTGGCGTCACTATTTTTCCTCCACATCATTTCCCCACAACGTCATTTTCCCTAAGTCTCTGATATACTGCTCGACGGTGATGAATTATGTGAAATACCGTAAATCCTCAATATAACGGACTTCAATAGACCGGAATCCGCTTTTGTCGGACTTGAGGAGCTACCAGACTAAACTCCTATATATCGGAAAAAGTCCGATAAAGCCAGAAAACAGTCCAGACTGCCTGACCACTTCAGCTATGTTCACCATAAGACAAGTAAAAGACATGTTTTTCAGTGCACAGTACAGTATTATTATACCATTTGATTAATGTAGTGAAAGTATAACACAGTACAATACTGTAATGGTGGTGAAAACCACTGATGCAATCCGGACTAATGTCTGATATATCGGAAAAAGTCCAGATTAGCAGGGGTAAGTCCAGATGTCGCTTTTATCGGAATTTCTCATTTTTCGAACTGGCTTGGGCCCCAATTAGTCCGTTATAGTGAGGTCTTACTGTATACAGACAGAGTGATTGTATCTGTTTGTAAGATTAAAAAAATTAAGGTGTATAAAGTGTACAGTACAGTATTTGAAAAATTCTTAAAATTAAGTACACCACACAGCACACAACGGTACATACAGTACAGTATTTGAAGTGTTTATAATTAAGTTATACCCATAATGTTCTTTCTAAATGCTCAAAAATTAGAAAAGGGGTCTGCATTAATATTAAGACTGTGTGTGTGTGTTCATGCGTCGGTTCATGGCGAGCTGGCAACATCACTATTTTTCCTCCACATCATTTTCCCTGAGTCCCTGATATACTGCTCGACGGTGACGAGTGATAAGTGAAATATACAGAGTGATCATTCATATTTGTTTGTAAGATTGTAAAAATTAAGGTGTATAAAGTGTACTTGAAAAATGCTTAAAATTAAGTACACTCACGGTACGGGCTACACCTCTGATTCCCATCCACAATTCAGCTCTTTAATTGAAAACAATCGGGACAGTGATTCACTGTTCCTTGATGATGACCCTGAAGATAATGGGAAATGATTTTGAAGGATTTGCTCAGAAAAATCCTTCGTCAGGTGCTAAAAGATGATAACACGAGGCAAGGTGGTGGGTGCTGAGACAGCCAAGGGAGTGTGAATGGTAACGTAAGAAAATTATTTTTTATTTTTTATTATGAGTTTTATTGTATCCAAGCCTTGCTTAAATTTTACTGTGTCATGCAATAAATTATTTATAGATGAATTTGAGAAAAAAATAAGAGGCAAATGAGATATTACCACAAGTCAAAATGGACTGGTACAGATGAAGCAGGATGGTGGACATGATGCTTTTAATAAGCGAAAATATCTTATTTTGTGTGTTATATATGGCCATTATCAAGTCTAAACCTTGCTAAAACTATACTGTGTAATGCAACAAATTATTTTTAGTGGAATTTTATAAAAATTAAGGAGTAAAAGGGATTGAAGTAACTAGTGGGGTGATGCAAGCTGGTGGCTATGACACTTCACGTATGAAAAATATCTTCCTGTGAGTATTACAATGGCCTCTATCGAGTATAAACCTTAAAAAAACTGTACTGTGTTATGCAATAATTTATTTATAGTTGCCTTTGAGAAAAGTTAGGAGGCAAATGAGTTAATACCCCGATTTAGAAGGAAATGGTGGAATGAAGTAGGATTGTGGCCATGACTCTTTTCATGTATGAAAATATCTTAGCAGGGGGAAATCCCCATGTCGCTTTTTTCGGAGTGACTTTGGCCCCAATTAGTCCGTTCTAGTGAGGTTTTACTGTATTTCTTCTCTATCAACTCCACACACACACTCTCCTCTCTAACCCCATTTCCACATCTCTCACTTCCGAATTTTTTTTATCATGCCAAACTAAACAACAATAATAATTATAATAATCAGATCATCATCAGCATCCACTTTTTTCACAGAAAATGATAGGTAGAGCTAAGGTCCAGAAACAGGTACAACTGTGTGAACAATGACTGCCATGTCCCATGAAACCGGCCAAGTAATAATAATAATAATAATAATGTTGATGATGATGAAAGGAGGAGGTATGTGACTTGAAAGGGCAGCCAGACAAGATTTATAATAAGGGTATTTAAACCTCAGAACACAGTAGTTTACAAATTTCCCTTATTTTTTCACTGTCATACAGTCAACCAAAGAAGTATTGTACATCTGGGGATCGATGATTGTGAAAATGGGTAAGTTCTGTAGACACACATTAATCTAGTAACATAGTGTCTCAAAAAATATACCATCCAATATGTGACAATTTACAGTATGTAAGTTCAAGTGGCAATAACTACCAAGGGCAACAGTTACACTTATACATACAGGGTGCCCCAGTCAATGTTTCATTCATGTTTGAGAACGATACGTGAAGTAAGGTGGCCGATACTTTTTTTGGCTGACTGTACTTACAAATGTACAAATGTCAACATGTGAGACGAATGCTGATTTTTTTGATTGGTAGATTAGGTGTTTACTCCATACTCTCTTTGATTTTCAGGTTGTCCTCATCTTCTCTACTGACTTCGGTCTGCAACTCCAAGCCCGTCACCTTCATCTGAAGTTAAGCCTGTTGGGGAGGGCAGAAAGTGGTGAAAACTTACTAGTACAGTTCCCTGAACTTGTATGAAAATTAATTAAAAGATTCCATTTTCAGCATCTGAATTACATTACCAAGTTTTGTTTCACCTTATCAAGATCTACTCAGGGAATAGATGTCTGGCAAAACACATGCCCATCTTCAAAGTGGCTGTGGAAGCTTTGTAGTGCTTTGTGAGCACATGGCCATCTTCAAAGTGGCTCTGGAAGCTTTGTAGTGCTTTGTGGACCTTGACAATATTCCAAATCAATTCATAATGCATAAAAAAAAAAAAAAAAACTTTACTACTACTAGATTATTTTACTCAACTTAGGACAGACCGGCAGACCTCTAGTAGTGGAGAGGCTAATGAAGGCTGTATCTAACTCCTTCAGTTTTGAAAATCACTTATAGGATGAATAAGATTGTCTGGTAGCAGCAAGAAATAAATAAAAAATACATCACCAGACTTAAAAGTTTAAGCCTACATAATGGTAGCTGGTAGACCAGTGTGTTCCCATCAAGTTGGAAGAGTCACCCTACTACCCTTCAAAGAGCTAGCTAAGGCTAGTATTAAGTTTTGAGTGGCATCCAAGGCTTCACAGCACCTTTAACTTAATGAATTCTTTCCACATATTAAACTTTAACATTATGGTGTACGTTATGTATTATCATTTTAATACTGACATGTTGCAGGTGAGCAATACCTTGATCTTCATGTGGTGGCAGTGATATGATCAGGTGGCCCCAGTGCTTGGTTATATAACCACTTAACCGCGGGCCATCACTTTCGTGATGCTCGGTGGCGATGGCTCGAGCCGTGGGCCGTCAGTTGGGTGCCTCTATTTTCTTTTTAAGTAGCCAGGCCTTTTAAGATATAAATATATATGAAAATTCTTAGGAGAATCCTGAGTGCTATGTATATCACTCAGGCTAGTTTTGGCCAATATTTTAAAAAATTAAGTCACAGCGCGAATAACCACCGGCTGGAAGTGCCAGGACCGCCTCACACAACCCCACGGTTTAGTGGTTAAACATCCCTTTCAGCTCATTTAAGATCCTCTTTGCCTTGCTTTCCCTGGTTTAATTTGAGCTTCCAAAAACTAAGGTTTAGAGAAGCATACTTTCATCTCATTTATGATACTCTTTGTCTTGCTTCTCACTTGTGATGCTCTTTACCTTGCTTTTTTTGTCTGATTTGAGCTTCCAAAAACAAGTTTTATCAAAGCATCCTTTCATCTCCTTCGAGCTCTCCAAAACTAAGTTTTAGAGAAGAATCGATTCATCTCAGTTATTAGGTTTATGACTCAATTTATCTGACTTGCTTTTTCCTGTGTAATCCTTCATACTCATTTCATTCCCTTACCTATCTTTTTTGTAATGACCTTCCAAAGTCTCATCTTTGTGCATTAGCATGAGACACATCAAAGAGAGTTCTATCAATGCATAGAACAGACAGCATACAAATGAAAATGGCAGATCATCAAGATAGGTTCTGCTCACCCTTCCTATCCCTTGGGATGGGCCCAGCTTCTGCTCAGCCCACCTTTCCTAAACCTTGAGATGGGCCCAGATAGGTTTTGCCCATCCTTCCTATACACTGGGATGGGCCACCTGTTAATTCATTATTCCCTGCCAAGTCTTTAGGTACCCCTTTCTGCTCAGATACCAAGTGAGACTCGGGCTAATACTTGGGTAGGCAATGGAGGATACCACCCATCATCCAATCCTACGTTGCCCCATGGGAAGCGAAGGAGCCCGGGGCTAGGCAAGTTGGTCCTGACATTTAAGATGTCTAAATACTATGTATGCATTGCTAATACAACCACCACCAATGTATATTAGATACCTTTAACTTTCAGCTAAAAATGACTGCCATACATAAAACCAGCACTAGGAGGAACCTTTTTTTTTTTAATGAAATACTTTAGTGTTAAATTTCAGATTTTTCCCAACTAACTAGCCTTGTCCATGCAGTCATTTATACTTAGAAACTTTGACACCTAAATTTTTACTGATACTGTACTTATAACCAACCACTTATATTTTACTTAAAAATGCATACTAATTGCCTTAGGTTTAAAATGGTCAAACTGCTACATAATTAAGCTTTCCAAATTACCACTACTATGACAAAAATCCAGGAAACTTGTGTGGTACTTCACCTTCAACACAATTCCTTCTTACTATCACTACATTTTGTTAAGGGCTTCCTAGCAATAGTTAAATAGGACAGGAAGATTTAAGTCTGTACCTAAGGCATCAACTATATAATATTCACATCGGGCAAGATAGTATTTTCATAACTGATGAAACCGATATAAGATTAATATACTAGACATCTACGGAAACATTACTTTCTATTTTAATGTGTGTCACTTGTGTTAACCTCATTCACGTCACGCCAACAGAAAACTTTAGTTTGGTAAGTTGTCTTGCATTAAAGGTATCAAAGCCAGAACTTAAACACAATACAAACTCTAAAATTGGAGATTATTTCACATACATCCTATGTACTAGCATTTCTTCATGCAATACTGTGATCTTATATTCCTTGTCCTCACAAAATGCATTATAATACAGAACTTTGTAGACCCATGATAAATTACTGTTTAACCCTAAACTGCAGCATTTTGAAGAAGAGTTTTTAGCATGAAATTATGTAGTGAGTATTTGTCAATTTTTAGGTTTATCTAAAATAGTATAAGGGAGTAAAATCTGATTTTCAAAGTGTACTGAACCAATAATTACATCAGATGGGGAGAGGAGGAGACCTCAAGTGGGGAGACAGACCGATAAAAACCAATTCCACCATTTTAAGAACTTCAGTCATTCACACAAAAGCAAAAAACTGAAGACTAAGTCACAGTTCCCAAGTTAATAGTACTATAAGCTGTTACATTCCCAGTTATAAATTTCAAAACTTAATGTTCTTTTAATACTTTAGATCCAAACATTTCAGATTTCAGAGTATGTATTGTATAGTCATCTATCAAACTTAATTTTCCAATAATCCTGTAGATCCACGCGTTTCAGATTTCAGGGTTTGTACTCATATTGCATAATGTCATTTATCAGTTTACCAATGCCTTTCTGAGAAAATACCTTCCCTCATGCAATTAAATTCTTGAAAAAAGTCATAATAGTAAAACTGAGAAGGCAAAGTACAAACATCAAATTTAATCCTACTGCTCATCAATATTCTTTCTCCCTATTCCATGTTGCCCTCTTTCATATCCTCCTAATATCTTCCAGAAATCACTAGGCTATAGAAGTAACTGTCATATTATATGAAGAAAATACTATATACCTTATCTCTTGGCAACCAACCATCAGGCAAGAAGCTGAGGAACAGTTCTATGTAGGCAATATTTGCGCAGCCAGTCTCACTCCCACAGTACTCCTTGCACTCCTCAGGGATCACACAAGCCATCTTATCTGGGAAGTGGACCCTTGCAGCCATCCCAGGGAACACCAGCATGTACAGTGGTAGGATCTTAGTAAAGAAGCCACCACACACCCAGCCTTGGCGTAGGTCAGGGTTTTGCTGTAGAGAGATCGCTGTACAATCACCTGGGGATATAATTCCATCCTGCAGTTAGCCTGAATATTTATTTTTTTCTTCCTAACTCATCAAGGTCAATGCATCCAAGCATACTGAAGCCTTTAGAAACAATACAAATGACCAAACGGATGAAAGTTTAGCTGAAGTAAGACTGTGCTAGGTGAGTTTAGGCTAAGTCAGGTTTTAGTGAACTGGCCATAATGATTATGCTCAAGCTGAACACATAAAAGAAATAACAATAGTACCTTACCTTATACATCCATTTACATCTGGGCGACATAGGACTGGATGGTGGATGGATGTATGGACATCTTTGAACACATAATATAGCTAATAATTATTAATGGGCGTGATTTTATGCCCACTGATTGTAAATGGACGAGAGAGTTATATGTAGTGAGGAGGAGAGAGGTGAAAAGATTAGTAAGAGAGGGTAAGAAGAGAGTGGATGATGAATTTGAGTGTGGAGGGAATGTAAGAAAATGTTCTGGAAGGAGGTAAAGAGAGCTAGACAGGGTGCCAACAAAGTCAGTGGGGGTGTGAAAGATAAAAATGGTAGATTACTAGTGGAGAAGGGACAAAAAGTAAACAGATGGAGAGAACACTTTAATGAACTGTTGAACACAGAGAATGAAAGTAATGCAAGTATAAGTGGCTGGGGAATGGCAGGGAGAAGGAGGGTTGTGAGAAGAGAGGAAGAAATCACCAGGATGGAAGTGGTGGAAGCAATGAAGAAAGTTAAAATGGGGAAAGCCCCAGGAATTGATGGAGTGTGTGGTGAAATGCTGAAGCATGGGGGAGAGATAGTAATAGAATGGATGTGGAAGGTGTGCAGATTGGCTTGGGAGGAGGGTAGAGTCCTGGAGGATTGGAAGTCAGGTATAATTATTCCTCTGTACAAAGGAAAAGGGGAAAAAGCAGTGTGTGGTAATCATAGGGGCATTTGCCTTCTCAGTGTAATAGGAAAAGTATATGGTAGGATACTTATTGACAGAGTTAGGGAAATTACTGAGGAATTAGTTGGAGAAGAACAAGGAGGTTTTAGGAAGGGAAGAGTTTGTGTAGACCAGATATTCATTCTTAGATCCTTAGTGGAAAAGTTTCTAGAGAAGGGCAAGAAGTTGTATGCAGCCTTTATGGATCTGGAGAAAGCATATGACAGGGTGGATAGACAAGGTTTGTGGAAGGTATTAAGAACATATGGAGTGGATGGGAAGTTGATGAAGGCAGTGAAGAGTATGTATGAGGGTGCTAAGGCTGCAGTGCATGTGGATGGCAAACTGAGTGAATCTTTCCATTTGAAGGTTGGATTGAAACAAGGATGTGTCATGTCTCCATGGTTGTTCAATCTGTATATGGATGGGGTTATAAAAGAGATACAAGGTCGGGCAGTGGATGTTGGAGCGGCCCTAGTGAGAGAGGGCAGTGTTTGGAAACTCCCTGTACTGTTGTTTGCAGATGATACTGTGTTGTTGAGCGAAGATGAAGGGAAGCTGCAAGGCCTGGTAGATGAGTTTGGGAGAGTGTGTAAGAAACGGAATCTAAAGGTGAATGTAGGGAAGAGTAAAGTGATGGTCTTGAGAGAAGTGAAGCCAGTGAATGTACAGTGAGATTGGATGAGAAGGATATGGAGAATGTGAGTGAATTTAAGTACTTGGGCAGTGTGATGAGTAAGGATGGAAGTCTGGAGAGTGAAGTGCTCGAAAGGGTGCAGCAGGGAAGGAAGGTTGCTGGTTCGTTGAAAGCAGTGATAAGAAACAGGGAGGTGAGCATGGAAGTGAAAAAGTTGTTACATGACAGTATTGTGATACCAACTCTGACATATGGAAGTGAAGCTTGGACCCTGTTGGAAGGACAGAAGTCAAGAGTGAGAGCAGTGGAAATGAGTTATTTGAGAGGAGCATGTGGAGTCACATGGAAAGACAGACTAACAAATGAGGAAGTGAAGGAGCGTTGTGGTGTGGTCGAGGATGTGATGGGAAGCGTTAGGAGAAGCACGTTAAGGTGGTTTGGTCATGTGGAGAGGATGGAGAGTGAAAGACTGACGAGGAGAGTGTATGTGAGTGAGGTGGAGGGGGCGAGAGGGAGGGGGAGGCCGAGGATGAGATGGAGGGACGGAGTGGAGAGGTATTTGAGAGAGGGGGGTGTGAGTTGGGAGCATGGTAGTGAAATGGCAGGGGACAGAGTGACATGGAGGCGATTTGTTTGTGGCCACCCCGTGCGGGATTGAGGCGTCTGGCAATAGATAGATAGATTGTAAATAAAAATTAGTGTTTGTTGAGGAAAGTGTAGCAAAATCCACCATACCATTTTGCCAATTTTATAACCATTGACTGTATATCATTTTAATTGCTGAAAGGAGGTGTGTGACAAGGTCCACCACCTTTGTCACTTTCTCAACAATAAATATTGTAAAATCAAATCAATCAATAAGATAACAGTGCTTTTTACCATTTATGGAAGCAGGCCCACTATGTCCATCATACAAGATCCTGTATTCTCATCAGCTTGGGAGACTACTGTACATAACCTCTTCCTTAATTAGATAGAGATAACTTATGCATGTCACGTTCACTGTACATAACCTCCTCCTTAATAGGATAGAGGTAACTTATGAATGTCACGTTCATTTTCTCTCAAACAGTATTATGGTATATTTATGGAAATTTTACTGACATCAAAATGATACAATAAATACCGATACCAAGTCAGAGAATAATGTGTAATATTAAAGAGAAATCGCTAAGGAAGATGTGTTTGATAACCTTCTAAACTGATGTGAATATGACCCAAAGGATCATGCTCGAGGGCTTAGGAGGATTTTTGCATCTCTTCCTTGTAAATCTGTTCCTTGATATTGAACAGTAATTTTCTTTCATATGACATGTAGGATATTTTCTGTGGCCACACCTTTTGGGATTAAGACTTTAGACAGTTAGATAAAAAGACAGATCGACAGATAAACAGATACAGATAAGACATTCTGTTAATGCAATCAGTGTTCATATTAAAACAAGAATCGAGTTTATATTAAAACCAGGCTATTTAAATAGCATACAAAACTACTGCCCTGTGCTTTGGAAAATATATTGCTAAGGAAGAGATGGTAGAAAGCTTCCTAAGGTACCGGGAATATGGCCCTAGAACCTGTACCTGTATTTTTGTTGTTTTATAAAGGGGCAGGTACCAAATATGGCCCGGGAACCTGCACCTGTATTTTTGTTGTCTTAAGTGACATTCTTGTATGTATTCCTTTCTTATTTATTTTGCATACTATCACCTTTTGACTCAAATTTAGCCCTATATTGCCATCTTTCCCTCTTGAATACTAAGCTGTAACAACAGACTTATACTAGAATGCAGTGCTAGTCATGAGGAAGTGCTATGGAAAGATTGTAGAGCCACAGCATTGTCTAATTTTGCCACTGAGCCATGTGAAATAAGCCATAAAAAGACGAACATCTGAGAAGTTAGGTGAAAATCGTACAACCATAATACTGTCGTCCATGATATTCATGTTTTACTGATATTAACAAAGCTTGCATACAGAGTATACCATAGAATAATAACATAAGTCCATAAATAATTTGATAAGGACAAGGTGTTACTAAGTTGATGAAAAAGGACCCTCAAACTCTTTAGGCCTCACCTGGTCAGTGCACCAGACCAAGGCAGGTCAGACTCTCCAGGTTTAATGGACCAGAAGCTCTTCAAGGGCATGGCATTGCTGGAAAGCTCATCACAATTGGTCAAGTTGTCAAGGACGCCGCAGCAAGTCTTGTTCGGGATGGCACAGTCATCAACCAGCTTTTCACAGCCTCCCACCTCACTGAAAGCTATGAAAAAAAATATATAAAAATAAAAAAATAAAAATAATAGTTTTTACCCCAGCATACAGGGTGTTGAGACTATTTAGGGCCCTTAGGAAAGGCCCTACATTAGCTTTAAGCATATGGCCATAATATCCAATTTATATACTGTACAAGAAGAGAATCTGTGCTTAATATGTAGCTTAAAAGAAAATTGCACACAAAGTATATTATGGTGATATATAACACTAATAATAAAAATTGGTCTGCCTTATGATCCACTCATATTCCATGCTTTGTACAACAGTACAATAATTAAACAAGAGACAGTATAACAGTACTACACTGAAACATGAGGCAACCATCATTATAAGTCTGCAATGTTCTCCAGAAATTTTGCACTAGGATGTTGGGAAGTTACTTGAAGGTATTTTTACCCTTGAATCTCACTGCATTTCTGCACTTTTACTCATCAGTTTTGTGCATTTTTATTAGCTTATCTTACAGTATAAACACCAGCAAAGATGATGCTATATAATTTATACCAACAATAATGAATTCCCAAAGGCAAATTCAGCAGCAGAATTTTTTTCTTGTGCCCAGGCAGAAACAACCACAGTGAGGATGGAGGAAGACAGGGGTGAGAAGAGTGGCGATAAAGGGAGGACCGGGTGAGCCGTGTGCACCACCACATCTGTGTTCCGACGCACTCATTCCAAACCTAAGGCCCCAAAAGGTGAACTTAGGACTGGCTTAGGTACCATGAAACCCTTTGACATGTAAACATATGGCCCTATAATGCAGAATTCTCACAAAGCGGAGGCTTCAGGATACAATATTCCCGCATTATGTGAGCGCTTGCTGTATGTGAAAACAAAATCCCACCTTCAAATTCTTTCAATTCTGAACGTTGCCATACTGATGCTAAACAACCTGCACAGACCACAGTCAGTTAATTTATTCTCTTATTAACCTTCTCATGTTTGTATCTTCTTTAGCACAGTTGATCCTTGATTTTCCAGACTAATAGGGGGAAAGAATGGTCCATTCCTGCAAACTGTCTGTTCCTGTAAAACATATATGTCTGTGTATCTATACCCCGACGCCCTAATCCCACAAAGGGCAGCCGCAGACAAAATGCCTCCAAGTCGCTCTGACACCCACCATTTGACTGCCCTTCCCCCAACTCACTGCCCCCTCCCTCATATACCTCTCAACTCCATCCCTCCAATTTACTCTCGGTCTCCCTCTCCCTCCCTCCAATTTACCTACATACACCCTCTTAGTCTGTCTGTCTTTCTCCATTCTCTTCACATGTCCAAACTCAGTGTATTTGTCCTAAGTTTCTCAATCAATGTGATATGTAATATATATACAGTAAGTACTTTATCAAAAATACTGTAGTGGCAATTCTTTACCAAACGGGCACAACGATTCCATCTACTATACAGTATATTATAATAATCTCATCTCAAGTAATTTTGGAACATATGCAACACAAATAGATAACTGTTAAATTGTGACTGAAAAAAAAAAAACAGTAAACTCTTAAACTCTCAATCCGTCATCACAATATCCGGCCCAACGCAATATCGCAGTGCAGCTCTTGGCTCTATTAAAGCAATATCGAGCGATTTTTATCAACATTCGGCGCTGAAACAGGACGTAACTGGCGGTCCGATGCACTATACGGCACTGAGGGGTCTCAACCAGCTCATAAATGGTAGCCTACCGGCACCAGGAAAAATCCCGAAACTCGGGTGCCAAGAAAACACCTGCTATGTGCCAGCCACTCAGAATCTGTCATGGGCATGGCTTGTCTGGCCCACCAAAAATACCCCCGCGCTCATTCTCACCTGTGATGTCGTTGAGTCAAGATGTGTATGTACAATCCTGATCTTCTGACAATGCAGTCACTAAACCCTGGTGCTTTGAGTAACTCTGTTGTACAGGTTGAAAATAAATGCTAATAATATTTCTACAACTTACGTTTTAATATCCCATGTGTGGTAATCATAGGGGCATTTGCCTTCTCAGTGTAACAGGAAAAATATATGGTAGGATACTTATTGACAGAGTTAGGGGAATTACTGAGGAATTAGTTGGAGAAGAACAAGGAGGTTTTAGGAAAGGAAGAGGCTGTGTAGACCAGATATTCATTCTTAGATCCTTAGTGGAAAAGTTTCTAGAGAAGGGCAAGAAGTTGTATGCAGCCTTCATGGATCTGGAGAAAGCATATGACAGGGTGGATAGACAAGGTTTGTGGAAGGTGTTAAGAATATATGGAGTGGATGGGAAGTTGTTGAAGGCAGTGAAGAGTATGTATGAGGGTGCTAAGGCTGCAGTGCGTGTGGATGGCAAACTGAGTGAACCTTTCCATTTGAAGGTTGGATTGAAACAAGGATGTGTCATGTCTCCATGGCAATCTGTATATGGATGGGGTTATAAAAGAGATACAAGGTCGGGCAGTGGATGTTGGAGTGGCCCTAGTGAGAGAGGGCAGTGTTTGGAAACTCCCTGTACTGTTGTTTGCAGATGATACTGTGTTGTTGAGTGAAGACGAAGGGGAGCTGCAAGGCTTGGTAGATGAGTTTGGGAGAGTGTGTAAGAAACGGAATCTAAAAGTGAATGTGGGGAGGAGTAAAGTGATGGTCTTCGAGAGAAGTGAAGCCAGTGAGTGTACAGTGAGATTGGATGGGGAATAAATGGAGAATGTGAGTGAATTTAAGTACTTGGGCAGTGTGATGAGTAAGGATGGTAGTCTGGAGGGTGAAGTGCTCGAAAGGGTACAGCAGGGAAGGAAGGTTGCTGGTTCGTTGAAAGCAGTGATAAGAAACAGGGAGGTGAGCATGGAAGTGAAAAAGTTGTTACATGACTGTATTGTGATACCAACTCTGACATATGGAAGTGAAGCTTGGACCCTGTTGGAAAGACAGAAGTCAAGGGAGAGACAGACTAACAAATGAGGAAGTGAAGGAGCGTTGTGGTGTGGTTGAGGACGTGATGGGAAGCGTTAGGAGAAACACGTTAAGGTGGTTTGGGCATGTGGAGAGGATGGAGAGTGAAAGATTGACGAGGAGAGTGTATGTGAGTGAGGTGGAGGGGGCGAGAGGGAGGGGGAGGCCGAGGATGAGCTGGAGGGATGGAGTGGAGAGGTATATGAGAGAGGGGTGTGTGAGTTGGGAGCGTGGTAGTGAAATAGCAGGGGACAGAGTGACATGGAGGCGATTTGTTTGTGGCCATCCCGTTCGGGATTGAGGCGTCTGGCGTTAGATAGATAGATTTTATACATTTTTACCATACTCTTATGTATTCTTTATATCAATTATTTATTTTTTTCAGCTGAACGATGACATGAGGCTAAAATAATACCAATGAGTTCCTATACATTTTGTAATATCCCCATTTCTAAAATGAAATATCTTAGGTAATTAAAGTATTATCATAGGGACTACTAAGGGGAGGGTGAGCGCTTGGCTGCAAGGGGGGACGCTCTCTCTATGTTTTGGTTTCTCGGGAGTAAGGTTGTATCCTCCAACCTGGAGCCCTTTCTTCTCCTAGCCCCATTATGAGTTAGCACATTGACTTTTAATCCCCTAGAAGGTACTCTGACTGTATTGTGCCATGTCAATAATGTTTTGAAAGTGAAATCTGTCCTGGAAATTGTGAGATATGAGAAGAGTACAGAGCTGCTCTGCGTGAGGAGGCAGAAACAGGCGGTGCCAGCAGTTTGATGCCCTGGGATAGGGCCAGTCAGTCAAGTAAACCACCGTGAAACTAAAAACTGTTTTCTAATTATGAAATAAGGTGACGAATTCTTATCCTGTGTAGAATCACCCTAACAAGTAATGGTTAGGGTGGTCAAAGGACAGCTGCATTATCTAATTCCTTGAAATATTCCTATGATTTTTTTTTTCATACTGAAGTATAATACTTCCATCTTGTTAATTTGCTTGAAAATACCTGAAAGTCTTCACACTTTCTGGGGAGTAAGTAATGGTGCATGTCTAGGAGCAAGTGTGTGTTTAAGTCTGGGAGCAGACTTCAACCAAGTTGTGGCATAGCATTTTACTTCTGAGGCAGGGTCCTGCATGGGCACTGTCAGCTTTTCAAGTATTTTTCACACCTTGCCCAGACCTGGAACAAGTCCAATTTCCCTGGTGCCATCAAGCATGCATGGAAAGGCAGTACCTTAATAAACGACTCTCAACTACACCCATTGTGTTTCGACGACACCCTCTCAAGAAAATACTCTTCCCTGAAAAATACAATAATGATCCTCAGGAGAGATCTCATAAACTGAAGGGTCAACGCTACCATGTATATCTTGTACCCTTCTTCAAGTTTTAGTGTGGACACCTCTTTATATGAACTCCAATTTTTATTCTTTTTGAGATGTACTACCAGCTGACAGTTCTTCAAATATTTCATATACACTGTACAGTATTCCTAAACTTCTTCAGTTTAAATGTACTAGCCACTCATCATTTGAAAATGGTTGTTATTTGGCTGGTGCACTGTGGCGTCCTATGTTCAAGCTACTGTACTGTACTCCAAAGATAATGCCCCATCAGTGCTCATGTCTTAGTGTTCTACTGTGATTTGTTAAACTATCTCTGTGCTGTATTGTGTTCTGTACTGTTTATGAGTGCGAACCCCCCAGTGCTGTTTCAACTATTTACAGTACTGCATTAATTACTGTATCATTAGTGTATTGTTTTTATATGCTTAGTTTTCATCTTTTACTCATGGTCAAGCTTTCAGGGTAAAGGGCCGTGGATCTATCTATACAGCTAGGCTGCTTCCCCCAAGAAAGGGAGGTATAAGACAGGATGACACTCCCAATTTACTAATCCACACAACCACATTCATTCACATCTTAGCCCCATGGGAAGAAGGGACAGATCCTCACTGCACCACACTACATAAGGGTCAACTGCGCAGTGCAGTCAGCGACATCCGCAGCAGGACCGAACAGCAGAGCTGGTTTACCCCTGCCCCACCATAATGGATCCATCCCCTTAAAAAATCCAGTTCAAAGCTGAATGTTGCGCAAGATATGCAATATCCGGCATAGGGCGTGGCTGAATTACTGAAGGTTTACTGTAGCCTATACCTATTTTGGGGATTTACAGAAGTGGCCAGGTTGCCCACAGAAGTGTTTGCTGACGATCTCTCTGACAGGCCACATTGCTTACCAACTATCACCCAGACTGGACATGTCGGTGTATCCCATGTCAAAGCTATAGGAAACTTAAATATTGAATCAAACCTAACCTAACCTAACTTTACATAACCTAATCCAACCTAACTTAACTTCCATTTGACAATTTGCTTCTTCACTCATTACTCCTCACATACATGCTCCACTGACGGACCATTTTTGAGCTTGCAAATTAACTCTAACTTCTGAGTTTCACTGAGGTTCAGTCACCCTTTTTTTGATTTTCAGAACTGGAAGACAAGGTGACATGATGACTGTCACACTGGTATTGATGAGCTAGAAAAAGTGACTGACGGCACGCTAATGGCCACCTAACGGATGCTTTGCGAAGCAGCATACACCATTGCCATAACATCTGTTGGTCCGTGGGGGTAATGGGGCAACGGATGATGTCCGTTAAATCCAAAATCCGTTGTTTGGGGTCCGCAAAATTGAGGGTCAACTGTATTGTATTTCAGTGTATTTCAGATTACAGTAGTCTTTTATTCAGCTGAGTGTGTCGTAGAAATCTGAAAGATCTAATGGTCACACTTTACCCTGTAATGGTCAGGAAATGGTCACAATTTACCCTGTAATGGTCAGGAAATGGTCACAATTTACCCTGTAATGGTCAGGAAATGGTCACAATTTACCCTGTAATGGTCAGGAAAATCCTTGTAATTCACTTAATGCCAACTGATTTTATTGAGCTGAGAGTAAGTCCTAAAAGCCTTTGTGTAAAAGCATGGTGTGGCCCCTGCAACTTCACTGGATTCCATCCACTACCTAAGTGGCATCACATACAGGATCATGAGTGAGCTGCTTCCATAAAGAATTTGAGTATCAGTTTGTAGGGCATAATTTGCTGATCCATCATGAGTCCTAAGTTAGCTGGCTAGCTAATGGTAAAAAAAAAAAAAAAAAAAAAATGATGATGATGATGCAAGACTTTATGATAAGAGTACAGTGTTATATCTGTGACAACAGTAATACTGTACAACGCTATTCATTGGACCAAACGGGTGCGACGAAATACCAAATCAGCAGTGATTTACCAAATCAGCATTTTTAACCGGAAAATATAATTTGTATCACCATATCCGTTCATATATACCTAATTATCTGAAATCCGGTCAAAATTTTGTGTTTAATTTAACTTAATCAGGGCTGGATTTTTTTTTAAATCTGATTTTTATTATTAAACTGATTTTTTCCCAGTGGTAGGTGGTGGCGACCATCATCCACTCACTTGATGTAGTGCTCCCTACTTCTTCCTTAGCCTTTATCATTCTTTTTCTGTGCTTGCCCTCCTCTCTTCCTATTTCTCCCATCGTTCCTGTCACTTCTTATTGCTTTTCTTTCCTTTACAGATGGCATTACATTGAGTGACAAGCCAAATGGTTTCCTGTAAGCCAAGAAACCATTCACAATGTTGGGTGGTAACCATATAACCAGACCATATGTGCTCCCTATGTGTCAACAAGTGGGTTGGTGGAGGGTTAGTGCCCCTCCCTGTAAAACAAATAACTCAAAGTCAAATGGCCACCCCTTACGGGATTATGGCATCTGGCAATAGATAGATAGATTGATTTTTTCCCCATTTATAAAGACATTTTCTTGTGCTAAACCTTTGCCAATGTTAAGTGAAACCGTACTTTGGTATCAATTTTGGGAATTCTATCAAAAGTGTACCATAATGGGTCTTTTTCCTTCCCACTTGCTGCAATGCATCCTTTAGGCATGATTATATATCAAAGTTCATGTAAACAAACTTACAAAATAATAATAAGAATGGGAAGTGGTAGTAAGCAAATGCACCACAGGCTAGCACTCCTTGGTATGGGGAAGGTTACTCATGTGTTTAACCCCCTCACGCACAATGATGCAAAACGAGTCAAAATGGTGTTAGGCTGAAGAGGAACTGACAACGCACTATGACGCACTTGTCAGTGTTGGTCTGAAGAGATACCGATAAGGCAATTTCGGAGAAAAATATTCACCAAAAATTAAATTTTAACATGAAGTGTGTCAATCTTTGCTGCATCATAGGGGAGGGTGCCTTCAAGGTCAACACTTCAAATAGTCAGCTTTCCCTCAGCTTTTGGTTGGGTGGGAGTGGCACACACAAGCGATTTTTGGCGATTTACAGTACTCAAAAACTATTGGTCGTATCAAAATTCCAAAGGCACCATATGAAAGCTTGTTAAATTCTGCATACAGACATATGCTTACCACTTGCAAAATATTGCAGTAGCGTTTTGGGAAGTTATTTTCACTGTGGAAACATTATTCTCACTGCATTTCAGTACTTTCAACGTACTATTATTCATCAGTTTTGTGTGTTTTTATTAGCTTATCATATAGTGTAAACATCACCAAAAATGATGGTATACAATTTATAACTATAACCAATTTCTAGGGCAAATAAAATCCATGGGAATGTGTTCCTTTGAGCATGAGTCCAGGCTGCCCTCGCAGCATTTTCTCTGATTGTGTCACACAAACTTAGACAAAATTTTAGGTGCTCGAAGGGGTTAACTTAATATCTGCCTTATAACAGACGACAGTAGTTCACTGGTGCCTGGCTTGATACAGAATAAGTACAAGACGAGTACAGGACAGCCAGCCTTGATGCATCTGTATCATACCCATCAATCACACTATCTTTTTCTTTTTCACAGTACAGTATTTATAAAATCCATTTTGATATAAATGATTTTTTTCACTCTGATATCTTCCTTTCCTTCCATCCTCTTGTCTTTCCTTCCTTCACTCTTTCCTCAACCTTCTGCCTACAGGTGACTTTACACTCCTTTTTCTGTCTTTCTTTCGTTCATTCTTTCCTCTTCCTTCTGCCTGTGAGTGACTCTACAGTGAGTGACAAGCCAAATGGTTTCCTGTAGACCAGGAAACCATTTACTATGCTGGGATGGTAACCTTATAACCAAATTTTGGCGCCTGGTGGTTTAGTGAGTGATTGGATTGAGCCAGTGTAGGTTTAGTCCAAGGGGTGGTTGGGGTTTATTGCTCATGTATGCCACTCAGGGATGAGTGGGGCTAGTCACTCTCATCTTAAATGTCAGGACCAACTTGCCCTTCCCCGGGCTTCTACGCTCCTCATGGGACAATGTAGGATTGGATGATGAATGAATTTAAATCAATTTAAATCACATGATTTCAATCATTTGATTTAAATCAAAACAACCCTGCTAATAATAAAAAAATAAAGATTTGGAGCAAAAACTTGCTAAAGGTAGCAGAAGCGTTTTGCCTTTAGCTCAACACTTCACCTTTGCACATTTCTAGTTTGTATAAATATTGATAAATAGTGGTAGGTGGTGGCGACCATCATCCACTCACTTGATGTAGTGCTGCCTACTTCTTCCTTAGCCTTTATCATTCTCTTTCTGAGCCTGCCCTTCTCTCTCTCTATTTCTCCCATCTTTCCTGTCACTTCTTATTGCTTTTCTTTCCTCTACAGGTGGCTTTACATTGAGTGACAAGCCAAATGGTTTCCTGTAAACCAAGAAACCATTTACAACGCTGGGTGGTAACCATATAACCAAACCATACGTGCTCCCTACGTGTCAACAAGTGGGTTGGTGGAGGGTTAGTGCCCCTCCCCGTAAAACAAATAACTCAGAGTCAAATGGCCACCCCTTGCGGGATTACGGCGTCTGGCAATAGATAGATAGATAGATAAATATTGATTTAACATTCAAACATAATTATCTGCAAAACAGAAGTATTAAGGTATGTTTGCCGGCTACAGGGGAAATACCCACTAACTTTACCACATTTTTGCTTTGAATACTGATTTTACATTAAGTTAAACAAAATTTTTTGATCGGTTTCCGATAAGGTGTGTATGAACCCAACTGGCAATAAAAATTATATTTTCCTATTAACAGTGCCAATTTGGTAAATTACCGCTGATTCAGTGTTTCATCGCACCCAACCAAACTAGTAAATGTACTTACTCATGTCCATGTAGATGAAGGCACCAACAATCATAAGAAAAGTCTGTGTAAAGTCAGTCCAGATGACAACTGTGAGACCTCCAGTAATAGTGAAAAGGGTTGCAATGGCCAACAAGATCTGGATGGAAATGTATTGCATCCACTCATCACTGTTGTTACTGAACGAAGATTGCCCCTGCAGAGGTCAGCCTGTGGAGAGAACAGTGTTTGGGTAAGGAAAGTGAAGATAAGAGATGAAAGGAGTTGCTGTATGATGAGGCAGATAAGGAAGAAGGAGATGTCAAGAAAAGGTAGGTGAGGTCAAGAGGTCATCAGTTTTCTCCTACTTGGGGAGACAACTCAAGTCCAGGTCAAAGGAACCTTGGTGGTGCTGAAAAGGAGGGCCTGAAGTAGTACATTAAGATGGGGGAGCTGTGTATATTTAAGCTAAGCTGCCTTGGCAATGCTAGGGATAGGAGCTATTGCAGGGTGAAGGTCATGCATCACGACTGGATAAATTATTTACGTACTGGAGAAATTGATTACGTACGAGTCCGGGGGAAATAGTAGTCAGATAGATTATTTTCTGGTCAGGAGGGTTGATAGGAGATTAGTGAGGGATGTTAAAGTTATAGGAAGCGAGGAGTGTGTGCAGCAGCACAAACTGTTGATTTGTGACATGGTGCTTAAGGAACGAATGACGAGGAGGAGGACATATGTACCTAGGAGGAAAATATGGAAGCTGGGAAACCAATCAGTAAGGGATGCCTTTTATAGTGAGATGAGGAGAGTGGTGGCTGAACAGGAAGCCGTAGATAGAGACGTTAATGAACAGTATAGAGCCCTTAAGAACA
>JAGKTI010004877.1:32043-48016 GCA_018397915.1 Birgus latro
GTCCCAGATGATTGGCTGAAGAGTGTAATTGTAAATGTGTACAAAGGGAAGGGTGATGCCCTGGAAAGGGGAAATTACAGAGGTATAAAGCTCTTAGATCAGATAATGAAAGTAATGGAGAGAGTTCTAGAAGGTATGATTAGAGAAAGAGTGAATATCAATGAGATGCAGTTTGGGTTTATGCCAGGCAGGGGGACCACTGATGCCATATTCATTGTTCGACAGCTTCAGGAAAAATATATTGGAAAGAAAAGGGAATTGTATTTTGTTTTTGTTGATTTGGAAAAGGCCTTTGACAGAGTCCCTAGAGAGGTGGTGAAGTGGGCAATGAGAAAGCTGGGGTTGGAAGAGTGGCTGGTTAGGGTGGTTATGGCCATGTACGTGGGTGCTCGCACCCAGGTAAGAGTGAATGGAGTTTTGAGTGATGAGTTTCCCGTGAATGTTGGTGTGCATCAGGGGTCAGTTTTGAGTCCCTTGTTGTTTATCATGGTGCTTGAAGCCCTCTCACGTGACTTCAGAGATGGACTCCCATGGGAGATGTTGTATGCTGATGATTTGGTGTTGATTGCTGAGAGTGAAGGGGAGGCTGAGGAAAGATTTAAGAAGTGGAGAGATGGTATGGGGTACAAGGGCTTAAGGGTAAATGCAGATAAAACAAAAGTGATGATATCTAGGGTTGATGGCGGTACAATCAGAGGAGAGGGAGAGTGGCCATGTGCAGTTTGCCACATGGGTGGGAAGTAATTCCATCTTGTGCAGTGTTTGTGATAGATGGGTGCACAAGAGATGTAGTGGTATTAGAGGTAGACTGCGAGATAATGCTGATTTCATGTGTGCGGTGTGTCGGGGAGAGCAGGTGGAGATTGTTAGGCGTGAGAGGGTTGAATTTGCAGGTGAGTCTCTTGAGTGTGTGGAGGAGTTTTTTTTATCTGGGAGACATGTTATGTGCCGGAGGTGGGGCTGGAGTTAGCTCGGTTGCTAGAGTGAGAAGTGGTTGGAAGAAGTTTAGGGAGCTGTTGCCTCTCCTGACATTGAGAGGATTCTCCTTACGTGCTAAGGGGTCTTTGTATGCAGCATATGTTAGGAGTGTGATGCTGTATGGTAGTGAGACCTGGGCAGTAAAGGAAGAGGATATTCGCAGATTTAAATGTACAGAAATGACAATGATTAGGTGGATGTGCAGTGCGTCCCTGCGTGCAGGGCCTGGGGGGGCTGGGTTTACGATAGAAGAGTTGAGAGGTAGGATGGGACTGGAGTGTATTGGTGTTGTGATGAGGAGAGGTAGGCTGAGGTGGTTTGGACATGTGGAGAGGATGGGGGGTGATAATTGGGTGCAGAGGGTGAGAAGTGTTAATATTGGGGGAGGGGTAGACCGAGAAAGACATGGGACGAGGTCATTAAATGTGACTTAAGGGTTAAGGGACTGAATAGGGAGGCTGCCAGAGATCGAGCAGCGTGGAGAGCCGCCATTAGGTGACCAAGGCCGACACATGCAAGCATGTTGGAGCCTTCAAAAACGAAAACGATGATACTGAAACTTCTATAAAGACGCATTTGCTAAGGAAATGCTATAAAGACGACCCCCCCCCTTCTTATAATCTAGGGATATAATGTCATAGGGCACACTGAAATAACTGACAGATGTGGGTATAAAAAAGAAAAATAATTCATTACAGTGCACTCCCAATTATCCAGCATAGCCAATGGCTGAATTAAAATGGAATCCAGCAGTAAGCATAAAATCTTCTACATTATCCGGCATGAGACAGTTGTTGTCAGCAAACATCTGACCATAATCACAAAAAGAAAAAATAAATACACAAAAAGAATGGGGTTATACTGTACTCTAATATGAAAGTGGTGAAGTGTTGAGGGATGGAGGGAGGGAGGGAGGGATGACAGCTGGTGGGCCTCGCAGCTAATAGGGTGTTGGTGCTGGGTTTAGCCGGGAGTTGCAGTGGTAGGGAGTAGAAGAGTTTTGATTGGCTAAGGCTGGGGAGGGAGAATTCTAATGCAGATTTTTCATTGGCTGGCAGCAGGTAGGTGGATGTTCTCTCACTCTCCATTGTAGTCCTCCACTGCCATGGTGCCAATATAAAAATGCACCCATTTGGTAAAGAATTACTCCTAACCTAACCAAACCAAACTTTATCCAACCTAACCTCACTTGCGTTTGACAGCCAGCATTCTAATTTACAAATGCGCGTTATGAACATTAAATAAAGCAGTGTGTGAAGAATGATGAAGGATGGGTAGTGGTAAACAGTGAGGATATTAAAGATGCATGGAGAGAGCATTATAGCCGGTTGTTGAATGAGGAGTTTGATTGGGATAGGGAAGGTTTGGAGCCAGCTGATCCAGTGTTTGGGCCTTGGCCTTTGATTGACGCTGCTATTGTGAGTGAGGCAATAGGCAGGATGCGGGTGGGGAAGGCGGCAGGTGTGTCTGGGTTGACTGCCGAAATGTTGAAGGCCTCAGGAGATATTGGGGTGAGGTTAGTCACTGACCTGATAAATATGATTATATATGAGTGTGTTGTCCCAGATGATTGGCTGAAGAGTGTAATTGTAAATGTGTACAAAGGGAAGGGTGATGCCCTGGAAAGGGGAAATTACAGAGGTATAAAGCTCTTAGATCAGATAATGAAAGTAATGGAGAGAGTTCTAGAAGGTATGATTAGAGAAAGAGTGAATATCAATGAGATGCAGTTTGGGTTTATGCCAGGCAGGGGGACCACTGATGCCATATTCATTGTTCGACAGCTTCAGGAAAAATATATTGGCAAGAAAAGGGAATTGTATTTTGTTTTTGTTGATTTGGAAAAGGCCTTTGACAGAGTCCCTAGAGAGGTGGTGAAGTGGGCAATGAGAAAGCTAGGGTTGGAAGAGTGGCTGGTTAGGGTGGTTATGGCCATGTACGTGGGTGCTCACACTCAGGTAAGGGTGAATGGAGCTTTGAGTGATGAGTTTCCCGTGAATGTTGGTGTGCATCAGGGGTCAGTTTTGAGTCCCTTGTTGTTTATCATGGTGCTTGAAGCCCTCTCACGTGACTTCAGAGAGGGACTCCCATGGGAGATGTTGTATGCTGATGATTTGGTGTTGATTGCTGAGAATGAAGGGGAGGCTGAGGAAAGATTTAAGAAGTGGAGAGATGGTATGGGGCACAAGGGCTTAAGGGTAAATGCAGATAAAACAAAAGTGATGATATCTAGGGTTGGTGGCGGTACAATCAGAGGAGAGGGAGAGTGGCCATGTGCAGTTTGCCACATGGGTGTGGGAAGTAATTCCATCTTGTGCAGTGTTTGTGATAAGTGGGTGCACAAGAGATGTAGTGGTATTAGAGGTAGACTGCGAGATAATGCTGATTTCATGTGTGCGGTGTGTCGGGGAGAGCAGGCGGAGATTGTTAGGCGTGAGAGGGTTGAACTTGCAGGTGAGTCTCTTGAGTGTGTGGAGGAGTTTTGTTATTTGGGAGACATGTTATGTGCCGGAGGTGGGGCTGGAGTTAGCTCGGTTGCTAGAGTGAGAAGTGGTTGGAAGAAGTTCAGGGAGCTGTTGCCTCTCCTGACATTGAGAGGACTCTCCTTACGTGCTAAGGGGTCTTTGTATGCATCATGTGTTAGGAGTGTGATGCTGTATGGTAGTGAGACCTGGGCAGTAAAGGAAGAAGATATTCGCAGGTTTAAACGAACAGAAATGACAATGATTAGGTGGATGTGCAGTGCGTCCCTGCGTGCAAGGCCTGGGGGGGCTGGGTTTACGATAGAAGAGTTGAGAGGTAGGATGGGACTGGAGTGTATTGGTGTTGTGATGAGGAGAGGTAGGCTGAGGTGGTTTGGACATGTGGAGAGGATGGGGGAGGATAACTGGGTACAGAGGGTGAGAAGTGTTAATATTAGGGGAGGGGTTGGGAGGGGTAGACCGAGAAAGACATGGGATGAGGTCATTAAATGTGACTTAAGGGTTAAGGGACTGAATAGGGAGGCTGCCAGAGATCGAGCAGCGTGGAGAGCCGCCATTAGGTGACCAAGGCCGACACATGCAAGCATGTTGGAGCCTTCAAAAACGAAACGAAACGAAACGAAGGTACTGGTAGACATTGGCGGAATATTTATGCATTGTGAATCCTCTTTATAGCTTTGAGATGTAAGTTTATAAAAATGCCCAGTTGCTGTGGTAATCCAGGAACAATAACATAACCTCTGAAGGACTCATTTTGATAATTCTTCATCAAACTGGCACAGCAATTCCTCCTATATTACAACAAACACCATCTCAAGGTAAGTAATTTTGGTACTGATATATATGGAACACAGACAACTATTGACCTGTGACTCCAATAAGCAATTGGGAAAAAAAAAATCCTATTATGGGGGTATTTAATGAAGTGGCCAGGTCATCCTCGGCAGTGTTTGCCAACAACTTCTATGACTGGCTGCACTGTTCACCAACCATTGCTCCGACTGGAGGTGTCAGTATATCCCAGGTCAAAGCAAAGGGAAACTTGCTTTAACCAAACCTAACCTAACTAAACATACCTAATCCAACTTAAACTAACTTCTGTTTGACAGCCAGCTTTCAAATTTAAAAATGTGCATTGGAAATGTTAAATATGGCTGGCTATTGGTAAAAGTCGGTGAAGCCTCTGTGGTATCGTGGTAAAGTGTGAGTTTTCATACACTGAAGACCAAGGGTTCGCGCCCTGCCAAGGTGATAAACTTTGGGAGCATTCTTCTGACCAAGTACTGCTTTGGCGGACACAAAGGTGCTGTGGTTGAACCAGTGTCGCATACTATACAGTGTGCTTGCACCCAGTCGGCTTGCGCAGGCCAATTACACTTGGTTCACAGACTACACACGCATCCAAAGCCACTCCAACACAAACAATCACACTTACAAGCACTTCTCACCCTACATACAATCTCTGCAGATCACCACATGTTGATGGAATGGAGCCTGATACACCAGAATGAAAGAAAGAATACAGTATTTACATATTCTAAATTCTCATTTATAGCTAGCTGAGGTGATTTTATAAAAATGTACAGTAACTGTGCAAATCTGGGGAAAATAACAAGCAACCTCTGAAAGCCTCATTTCAACAGAAAATATGGAATGGCAGCACCCATTTGGTAAATAATTCATCTCATTTCTACAGAAAATACGTACAGGCCGCACCCGCTTGCTAAAGAATAAAACAATTTGGTCAATTTTTGGAAAACTACATATCTCCATCCAGGAAATCTGAGACAACCAAGTTGTAGACCATGTTATTCTGAATCTATTTCACTAAACATTTGCTTTCGGAAATGTATATTTAACGTAAAAATCCCATATATTACCTTGGATCTCCCCTTTGTTTCAAACTTTTGCGTCTGTATTTTTCCCTGTCACGGCACCTCCCGGGCGTGACATCATGCCATTACAGCACATGCTCGCACATCACGGCCAATGAAATTAAAATCGGCCAAAAGCTGGACCAATCAAATCATTGATAGCGTTAGGATATTTTCAGATTTCAAACATCCCTTACTCTTTTAAGAGTTAAGCAAATTCAAAGGGGCAGAGTGTATGTGGGTTTAGAGGATTGAGTTCTCCCCCTCTGACGTTTAAGATAGTAAGGTTAGGTTGGGTTTGGTTAATGTTAGGTTTGGTTAGGTTAGGTTAATAATATGGAGGGATCTGTGGTAGCAAAGCCCCCCCAGTCAGGGTATACAGTTCAACTCATGTCCTCGATTTTGAAACCAAAAATATTTTTTCTGGTCAATTTTAGTGTGACGAATGAATTTGACCGTACTTTTTTCGGATTTCACTCGTTTTGGTGATAGGCTTGGGTAGGCCTACCTCCACAACCTGTGATTTCTGACAAAAATGAAGGTCAAATTCATTCAAATCACACTAAAACTGACCTGGAAAAATATTTTTGGTTTCAAAATGGAGAAATGTTGTTTCCCGAAAACTGCCAAACAATTTCATCTTCAAAATGTTATGGCTTTGTAAATAATTACCCAAAATATAGGGTTTGCAATAAGTCCATATATTGAGAAGGAAAAATCTAGGCTACCTGATGGTGCTGATGCAACACACATTTGCATAGCTAAGGCATTTAAAAATGTAGCACAGAAAGAATTTACATGCCAACCAACAGACGTGTAGGCTTAAATATTGCAGAATCATGCGTTCAGTACCTAAAAACAATATACAGTAACGACAGTGACCAATAAACTGAAGCTACTGGTGGAAAATAATCAAGATACTTGTTCGGATTCCCTCCTTTCCCTTTTTGGATGTGATGCCGTGTGTTTATCCAGGGCCGTTTGCCTCAGCATCCTTGCACATAGCACCCTGGATGCATGAAGCGAATGGAAATGGAATTTGAAATTTACCTTTAATAACCCCGTTAATCAGGACAATGCTTACCTTTTCCTCTACGCGGATGTCGATGGATTTAATTACACGATAAAATTCCACCCACAACCCCTTCTTCCTCAGCGGCCATCTTGCAGCCGTGCGCCGTGAATCAGCCTGTGTTTACGTTCAGCTTCGTTTTTTTTTTTTTTAATTTCTGCTGCTTCGTTGCTGTAATTAGTAGGATAAATATAACTCTTCTAAATATTTAATAATTTGAAAAATTCAGGTCACCACCACTGTATTTTAAAACGAATTTCAAAAATGTCTTCCAATCTGGCGCCTCTTTTGAAATTCTCTTCGCTAAAACTTGATAAGTTTCTGATAAATTCCCAATTAACTCTGCTCTAACCTCTCCCTTCTCTCCCTAAACCCTTTTTCCGTAGTTTGTTCTTGTCACCAAAGTCATTTCAAATGGAGGGGTCAGACAGGGCTTTCACTAAGCTTTTTACTAAAAGGACTCTCCTATCAGCTGAATAAAATCGTCTCGAGCTAGCATGGATAGACTGTTAAGACTCTCCCCTGAGCTAAATAAAACTGTCTGGAGTTGGCAAGCATAAACCGATGTAAGCTTCTTCCCGGGGCTAAATAAAATCGTCTGAGACTAACAAGATTACACCAAAAGAAAACTGATTTAAGGAGCCATTCTAGATATAATACTGTACTACTGCTCCTCCGAACTGTCTGCTTGCATCCCTCTACCTCTACGACGGGTGCGCAGCACCCGTCTAGCAACAAACTCTCATCCCCATTGTCCAACTCTCTAATGCAAGAGTTAACCGTTATTCCCAGGCCTATATTTATGCAACAGGTCAACTCTGGAATTGTCTCCCTTTGTCTGTATTTCCTACTTCCTATGATCTCCAGTCTTTCAAACGAAGTGTTCAGGCATCTTGAAATGAACGGATCTTGAATTTGGCTCTTTTGTACTGTTTTTGTTATTTTCTTGGAAGGAACTGTTTGCAGGCTCCTGGCCTTTCGTTCATTCTTTCTTGCATAAAAAAAAAAAAAAAAAAAAAAAAAAAAAACTTTCGGTGCGTTTGAGCTGAATGATAGTCAAATGGCTTCCTGTATGAAGCTCTCGTGAGTTAAGGCACTCCAACTGGTTATGGCCCACAAAGGTTTAAATCAGAGGACTGGTTGGGATATATTGTTCACATTTATAATGCTCCTCAGCGGAAATTAAGCAGCCTAACCAAACTACGCTCCTGCTGGGGCAGTAAAGGACTGAATTATGATTGCATAAAAATCTGCCATCCATAAACAACTGAAACTAGACCTGTCTTGCCAGACTGTGGTGTAGTAGACTACATCGTCTGCTATTCCAACCAACTTACCCTCTTCAGTCTGATGAGTTTTTATTTTTATTTTTTAATAACACTGGAGATTTTTCGAACTGGAGAGGTCAGATATAACCTTGATTAACCCCTTCACTATTAGAGATCTCTCTTATGCAGAACAAAGTCGTCTGATGGCGGCTTGAATAAAATGAAAAATACGTCACTGGGTTAAGTAAGAGTAAGTTTGAACTTCACCTATGCAATCCTTCATATTAACGTTTCATTTTTTGTAGTATTGTAAGTGACCACTATCCACATCTGTTGATATATTCAGTCTTTGACTTGTGCGCTGATGATACTAATTATGCAGTTTTATGCAAATATCCTGTCTAGTGTATCTTAATTATGATCCTCTCTCTTTTAATCTGTGTTGAAGGGATGATTTTTGCAAACTTCCAACCACTGGTTCCTTCTTACTGCATAAGAGTTAAACTTAATTAGGGATGTACCCTGGAGAAAGCTTAAAGGCATCGTTGCCCCCATTCATTCTTTCTTGAAAGCTTAGGGCTTTTGAATTAGTAGTACAAGATTCATCATAATTTTTCACTGTTGTCTGTTTTACATGTAGCATGGGTCAGATTGCTTTACCTGATAGTAGGCTACTCCGTCTCCGTTTGTTCTGTGTCAGCTTTATAGAAAAATATCTAGATCTGAGGTCAGCATACACCACTTCATTCCATGTCTTCTTCAGTCTACCTTTCCGTCAAAGGTTCTCTGCGAAAAAACGGTTCGAAAAGTCGTTTCCTTCAGGACGTACTTACCCTTAAGTACACTTCGCAGACCAGTCAAGATGACGACTCTATGCTGCGCTATCAGATAGTACACCATATGATGGCTGTGGCGGTGGTGCCAATGGGTCAGACTTAAATTCTGTATTCTCCAAGTGGTCATCCAGACGGTTCTTTAACAAGTTGACTGACCCAGCTTCGGTAACTTCTGATGGGAGTCCATTCCACACACTGTCCGACAGCAGAAGCTATTGTGTTGTACACCGAATACTCCATCAACAGGACGATGCTGGAATAACTGCCTGTTGTGCTGACGGCTTGGTCTGTCCAGGGGCTTAAAGGATGCTGGGAGTATTTCTCTTCCATAGATGATGAAATGTTACCAGAGCTCTATCATGTCCCCTCTATGCGTTCTATATCTCAATGTTGGTAAATTTAGGTACCTGAGTCTTTCTGGATGGTCAAGATGTCCAAGTTCATCCACCAACTTGGTAACTCTTATTTGTACATGTTCTTTCTTGTTTTCTACGCTCTTGCTGATGGGTGACCAAACGGCTTGTGCATATTCCAGGTGGCTTCGAACAAAGGCTGTGTATAGAGGTCTGAACATGCTAGGACTGAGGTGGGAGAAAACACGTCGAATAAGACCCATCACTGTGTTGGCCAGATTAATCTTTCCTAGAATGTGCTCTTTTTCTGATTCGACATGCTCCAGCTCATATCCACGGATTGTGTAACGGTGGGGCCGTGGGCATATATTCTCAAAAGCTTCCAGGGAGTACAGTACTTTACATTTGGATGGGTGAAAATTTAGCAGCCACTTCTCAGACCAACTTTGCAGCTTGACTATGCCACATTGCAGCTCATAAGAGTCCTGACGGCTGATGATTTGTCAGAGAATTTTTGTGTCATCCGCAAACATGTACAAGTTGGACTCTATGGCCTCAGGGAGGTCATTGATGTATATAATAAAGAGGGTAGGCCCCAGGACACTCCCCTGGGGAATACCACTCAGTACAAGAGCTCTGGATGACCTTACACCATTGACAATGACTGATTGGTGCCTTGCGGTTAGAAAACTATTCATCCAGATAACAACCCTCCCTCTAATGCCGTAACTTTCCAGCTTAGACAGCAGGCGATGGTGGGATACAGAGTCAAAGGCTTTGGCATAGTCCAAGTATATCACATCGATTACCCCACCCCTGACCACAACTTCAGAGCAGTGATCGAGGTAGTGTGGCAATTGGAGCACAGTGGAGCGACCATTAGCCATAATGTTTTTGGGAGAGGGCATTATTATCATACAGGTAATCAATTATTGCCTTGCAAATGATGGATTCAAGAATCTTGCATAGAATTGCTGTAAGGCTTATGGGGCGATAGTTAGCAGCCAGCTTCTTAGACCCTTTCTTGTACATAGAAGCAACCAGAACCTCCTTCCAGTCCAGCGGCGGCTCCCCATCAGGGATAGCCGGAAACTTAAAAAGAGATGACTATAAGGTGGTCAAGCCTACACATGGGGTGAAACAAGAATTCTTCAAGCATGTCCGGGGGTATTTCCCAAGAAATCTCGGCTGCGACGAAATACCGAATCGGCGGTCGTTTACCGAACTGGCAAAGTTAATTAGAAAATATTATAATTTTTATCATCATATAGGTTCATACACAACCAGTTATCTGAAATTCGGTCGAAATTTTGTTTAAGTTAATTAAAAAAAAAAAAATCAGGATTCAGGGCAAAAACTGGTTAAGTTTAGCGAAAGTGTTTTGTTTTAGCTCGACAATTCGCCTTCGCACACTTCTAGTTTAAATAAGTATTGATTTAACATGCAAATACATTTGTATGCACTGTAAATCAATATGTCTGCAAAAATAGAAGTCTGTCAAAGCCGACTAAGTTTAGCACGGTTTCGCTCTGAATCCTCATTTCTTTCATTAATAGTTAAGCTATGCACAATTCTTTGACCGAATTTCAGATGATTAGGTGTGTATGAACCTATACGGTGGAAAAGTTATAATACTTTCCTATTAAAAGTGCCGATTCCGGCTTAGATTTAGTATCGTCGCACAGCAGCCATTTTTCTGACTTTTACTGTAGCCTACTGCATAAAAAGAAAGGCCCTTTACAGTGCCAGCAGCAGCAGCAACAACAACAACAACAACAACAACAAAAGTAGTAGTAGCAGCAGTTGCATGCTGTGACCTGGGGATGAAGAGTCCACGTAATATACTTTATATTTTCTTTCGCAGTATTGTATTCCTGGCTCACATTCTGAAGAGGCCTTTCAAAACATGATTTTTAAAAAGCTTTATTATAATTCACATTTAAGTAATGTTTCACTCTAACTGACGTAATTAACAGGGGCGGATTAACCACAAGGCTGCAACCCTGGGTCCCAATCCTTGAAGAAGCTCTCATATATACACGAAATAAAAGGTTATTTAAATAAATAACATAAATGGTGAAGAGTACAGCAACTGGCATCAGGCAAAATCTATTTATGGTCATTAAAATCTTTACAGGGGGGGGGGGGGGGCTCGTCTCTACTTCAGCATAGGATCCCCAAAGGGGTTATTCCGGACCTGACAGTGCTATTAATTTCCTCTTGGCTCCTGTATTTCCATGCGAAAACGCCTCCTCTTTGCGCAAGGATGAAATGACAAGTAGATTCCTAAACTGGTATGTTCATCGACTGCATACCCGCGTCGTGCCAACGTGACAGCTCTGCTACACCGACAAACTGGTACATTTACAAATCAGAGTATCAAGCAACGATATTTTGTCCCTAAGTCCCTCAACGAGATTTTAGGTGTGCATCACAGCCAAATTTCATCTAGCAGCATTGTGCGCCAGCACAATTAATGCTCATCAGCCCTTTGTTCTATTCTGCCCAGGAGTAACCCTCATTTTTCCTCTCTGCTAGATCACTGACCGAGACACACTCTTTGCTGACCCAGAGCTCAAATGGACAGCGGTAAGTAGGCCTACCGATACTTTTGCTGTTGCCACCGAGTGAATCATCTTTTTATTCCTCCTCATCCAGTTCAAAGGACAAGCCGCACCTCCCGACCCGGCAATGAATGACCAACAAGTGGGCAAAGGAAAGCAGCTCCCATCCCCATCACCAAAATGGTGCCACCCTCAGTCAACCGAGACGGTTCTTGACCTTCCTTCATCTCGTGGGGACTTTCTTCTCACCACCCCTAATCTAGCAGTAACTGACATCATTAGTTCTAGCCACCTAGCCATCTACCCGCCTACTCTCCTATCTCCTACCCACTTACCCTGTCTGTTTTTTCATAACCTTGCCATCCCAACTCTGCATTTCTCAAAAGAATCCATTATGGCAGACCAGTGGCCGACTTTCCTTGACCTCTAGATATGTCCTGGGCTGCAGGGGAGAGGGTACTATAACTGTGATGTAAAGAATCATAGCAAGTGGCATGTCACACTATGGGCATGTCACGCGGAAGCAGAGTTCTTCGCTTATCTCAAATTGGAGTAGTAAGATAAGGGCTATATCAGAAGCAGAGATCGCTTCTGAGTTTGCAAGTTCCTCAGTGCACTTAACTCAATGGACCGTGGGGACAATGAGAACTGCGGAACCCTGTGTGAGGTTCATCGCTCGCCAGGCAGCCATAAGGGGGGCAACAATGGAGGTGCATCAGGGCAGACCACCTGAACTCCTCGATGCATAGACTATCGAACTGTCGACAAGAGTCACTTGAATGGTGCCCACTGAACAGCCTTGACTAGAACCATTCAGCAGTGTTGACAAGTGATAATTTGTGTCAGTAAAGGTTTTTATAAAAACTTTTTTTTAGCATACGCCAATACATTTTATAATGTTTACCATTACAACCATTAGCAATTACCACATTGTGCAAAGATATTCAGTCTACCCTATTACAAAACACCATTTGCTTTAAAACAGGTTTTTTTTTTTATTAACGAACTATAACAATATAGTAGCGTAAAAAATACCACAGAACCTGTATTGTCTCTGCCACTACTGAATGAGACGAGAGTTGTCAATGCACAGCCTAACCCTGCAGTAGTCTACCACAAAGGATGTTAAGCAATTCTTAAAATAAACAAGTCTTCATAGATGTTAATTAGTATTAACAGTAATTTAACGTTTTCACATTATTATTCACTTTGGCACAGATGTACAAACTTATGAAAACTTCCCTCTCACACAATATCTAAGATTTGCTTTATGCATCAACATGACAATTCTAGCCATCTGTTCCTGCTGAAACCACATAGTTTTACTCAGCTGTGAGTGAATCATATAAACCTGAGATTGCTAACAGTTACAATTGCAACTTTCATGGTCAGGATAGCTCATATTTTATTCTAGCTAATGACAGACGATTATATTCAATTAAGAGTGAGTCACAGGATTCCGAGTCACAACCAACTTTTCCATATTGCTGAGATAAAGAAAGGTAAGCCGGGATAATGTTCGTCAGTCATTTAACTGCAACAACGGCTACCTCTCAGCTGAACCAAATCGTCTGTATTTGTCTGAAAAGTTATGTAATCCTTGACATCTTTATTAATCCCTTGAATATGAGATATCTTTCCTAAGCTGAACACAATCAATTATATGGAGATTGCTGGAATAAGCCATCACCGTCGTCGAAGGGTTAACGTAAGAAGAACGAGGATTACATTCGACAATGATTTTTTAAATTAGTTCTGCATTATAATGGACACTTAACTTAATCTGAGCACACAACAATACCCGACAGGCGTGCAACAGATATCTGATACGAAATACTTTTTTTTTTTTTTTTTTTTTATGTGTCCGACTCTGGGCATTGGCTTCACAGCCTGCTCTCAAACTCTGGGCATTGGCTCCACAGCCTGCTCTCAAACTCTGGGCACTGGCTTCACAGCCTGCTCTCAAACTCTGGGCATTGGCTTCACAGCCTGCTCTCAAGACCCATACACCTTTACACGTCACCACTTCGGCGCTAACACCCACCGTCCATATTGAATACATGCTAGGGCTGTCTCATACAGGACTGGTGTATTGGTATCAGCGGGGGTATTTTTACATGTCAGCGGGTCTTCTGGTAGATCAGTAAAGTATGTTTTTATGAAATTCAAATCTTTAAACTGTTCCCTGCCCAAGCGGGGATTTGATCAGGGTCCGGTAGGACTGCAGGCCACCCCTCTGCAATTGAACCACCGCCTCCCCCGACTGTAATAATATATTGGTGTGCATTCTCGTGTCCAGCACAGCCTATCTGAAGGTAACAGTGGAATGCATTTTACATATTATCAGCACATTTACAGCTAGAAAATCCTAAACCACATGAATACTGAGTTTATCCCTTTGACTGCAAATAACCTACAGTATTTTGCATTTACGGTACATTTCGGCTAACGTCAGAGTACCACTATAATCTGGAAAAACCAAAGGCACAAAACAAAAATGTTAGACGTCAGTGACGTCTAAGACCACATCAAAAACACATTTCTGTGAACTGGAGTTTAGACGTCGTCGCTTTCTATCACAATACTCGAAGATGTCACTGTTATCAGGCACCATCGATCATGTTTCGGCATCCACCGACTGTCATTCCTTTTTCTATCTTTCTTGTTTAGACCTTCACTAACCCGTTACTGCAACACGGTGGGTCTCTCAAGATGAATAAAATAATCCGATATTCATGTAAAAAAAAAAAGTCCTCAGACTGAAGGGATTAACGTAAATTTTATGCTACACCTCACATTATTTCGCTAACCCTAATCAGTTTTTTCTTTACTAAAACCGATGCTGGCTACGAATATTTACCTCCCAACTACCATACTTCTCAGAACAACAGACCATAGCCTAAGAAAAAAAAAAAAGTGTGTTGCTAGTATGTATATCCGTACATATCAGCTTCCCACGGCTGTATTATGGAGTGAGTGTGGAAGGGAGTAAGGACGCATCTCATATTTCACCGTCACTTTTTGGAGTATCTGTACATGTTCAATGATTAACTTGCATCCCACGTTAGAGTGCAGTGAACAATGATACAGGAGGGTCAGACGTGTTTTATCATCACATATGGCTCCGAAATTATCGTCAAAAGCTGGGGGCTTATCCACTCCACATTCGCGATCTCAGTTTTAACTAAAGCATCCAAGCTGTTTTTTGAACCCTTTAAGAATGGGTTAAGCTAAACCTATATCAGCCTGAAAAACAACTAATACGAGTAAAATAAAAATATATAAACTCTGCCGGAACGTTTATCCTCCTCTCATTGCACTCTTGGACCAAGAAGCCCTCCACCCCCCAAAAAAGCCTACAGTTCCCCCAAAAAGAACATAGACAAGGGAACCTTTGGGAATTCTAGGAAGACACCTGTAACAGTCCTGGAAGCTTCAGTGGTTCTGAGAGGTTTGGGAAAGGTTTAATTTCAAATCTGTGCCTCAGTATGTAACTGAACAAATCGGAAATTATGTGAAATTTGCGTTTCTAGACCGTTCCCTGGAAGGTTCCGACAATTACATGGCTGTCAGCTCTTCCCTTGGTTGTTTCACCTCCCATCCTGGGCTCTGCCTGGTTTTTTCTGTTGTTCCTCGGCGTCTGCATTTATTCCTTCAGTTTGTTCAGATGATAATAGTTTCCCATGACCCTCACACTTTATATCGCCCTCTCCCTCTGCTTCATTACTACCGTTTTCAGATTTAGGGGAGGCTTGTACATTTAGCGGTTCCAAATCCTCTCTCGTGGTTTCTTTCGAGATCTCACCCATTTCCAGTTCCAGCTCATCATTCTTACCGGTTCCTGCAAAGTATCACACGTTACGTTAGCATTATTGGTATTGTTGGTGGTTAATAACTGACTAACTGCATTATGTGACAGCCATTGCACCTTTAATTTACTAATAGCATCGTGAAGGAATATATAAATTTTACTGGTCGCCATCTGCCGTTTATGTGTTAAAAGTGATAATACTTTTTTTTGTGTAATACATTCATTTGTAAGTTGCACGTTTTGTATCCTGCATGTGAGTTTAGTAGCCTAGACTTAAGTCCTACTGGGCCTTGAGAGCAGGCTGTGAAGCCTATGCCCAAAAGTCGGACACATAAAAAAAATTAAAATAAAAAAGTGACGTAAAACGAATAAGCAAATAAATAAATAGTGGACAATCAAACATGAATATGACTGATAAGTGATTTGGCTTGTTGTGCGTGAGAGTGAGGTCGGGTATGTGCTTTATTTATAGCATACCTGGCTTGACGCGTGTGAGGGTGAGGTATGCCAGGTGCGCTAGACAGGTGAGTGCAGCTGCCAACCCGGTAATAAGGTAGAGCCACGTACCACCCACACCCTCGTACACCACACCACCTATGAAACTAGCCCCAGCATAGCCTGCACGTGAAGTACATAAAAGAATAGTAATGGCAGTAGTAGTGGTGGTAGTAGTAGTAGTAGTAGTAGTAGTAGTAGTAGTAGTAGTAGTAGTAGTAGTAGTAGTAGTAGTAGTA
>JAGKTI010004878.1:0-21233 GCA_018397915.1 Birgus latro
AACATATTCCACATTTTTAAGTGTGAATGCCGACAATTTCAATTGTCCCTCACTCACATCGAAAGGGCGACTAGATTAAGGGTCCTTTCATTATGGCGGTTATAAGTCTGATCGAGTGCCAGCAGAGAAAAACTAAACTCAGCTTAATGCCTCTTGATAACAGTAAGCATCATTATCTTACCAATTGGCTATTGAAAGAAACCCTTGACTTAATCAAGTTTGTTTTAATGCTGACTTCAGTAAGGAGGTGTTCTATAAAAGGTAACCAGCGCCAATATTCCCCTGAATCTCAACTGCTTATGTTTTTGCGTGGAACCGCACTAAATCTGTTGCTTATCTTGCTAAGACTTATTTATTCCCTCTAAATATTGTGAGCAACCTACCTCAGATCTTCCTGTTCTTTCTGACAGCTTGACAAGAGCCATTTTTGTACACTTAATTCTCCTCCTTCTGTTCCTACCCTCCCTCCCCAGTCTGATGGATCTGTAGCTGTTTCTTCTAATGCTGAATCAGAACTCTGGTCAAAACACTCTCCTTTAATTGCACTTTGGACGAATCCGGTGCCATCATTCTAGCTCCTCCCACTCTGGATTCCTCAGACCTCTCTTTAAAATGTCTTCAAAAGTTGTACTATCTGCTCTCAGGAGTCTCTTCCATTGATCTCAAGAAATGTCCTTCAGTGTTAGCACCCTGCCTAGGTAAACTAGCTCGACTTTGTCTTTTATCTGATACCTTTCATTCGTGCTGGATCTTAGCTCCCACTCAATCTGCCACGGAGAATGGTGACCGTTCCCAACCTTCTATCTATTGCCCAACTATTCTAAATATTGCAGTTCTAAAGCCTTTGAATCCATCCTTAACAGCAAGGTATTTAATCGCCTCGTCTTCATACAATTTTTGACTGACCAGTATGAGTTCTGTCAGGGCCGCTCAACTGGTAGTTTTCTCACTTTTTCTGGCTCTTAGTCATCTTCTTTCTGTTACTTTGGTAAAGCCTTTGTCCTTGTACTTTACATCTGTAAGTGGGGGTGCCCGTTATCCACGCTCTTGATGAAATGCTGCCTTCAGGTGACTCTGCACTGGGTGATAAATCTGTGACCCAGGACACCATTTACAAGACTGGGTGGTAACATTATAACCAAAATAACGAGGTGATGTGAAGCCTGCTATGGTACTCCTGTTTACTAGATAGAGAGACGAAAATGTGGCGTCCATCCAAGAATCAAACCTCCACAATCTTCTCCGCGCCTCGCTGTGGCAAAACGCTAAAAGAACATTAGCACGGGATGGCATTGCAGGGACCGTTGCTTGTCTGCGGCTGATGGATCTGCACAGCATGACAAACCGGGGTTGTTCTATTATAAGTACTGTCTTAAAGGCTTTTTAACAGAGCCTGGCACGAATCATTATCATTTCAAACTACTTTCTCGCTGTTTCTGTCCAGTTTGTGTCATCACCAGCTTCCTTTCTGATCGTTCTAAAGTTGCTGTTGTAGACGGGCTGTTTTTCTCCTACAGCCAGCAACAGTGATGTTCTTCAGGGTTATGTTCTTTCACCAACTCTCTTCCTTTTGTTCATCAGTGATATTCTGAGCTGCACATCTAATTCTAGCCATTCGTGTATTGATGACTTCAACCTTCATAATTATATCCACCCAAAAATTCTACACCAGACTTCTAACTTTGCTTATATTTCTGCTTGGGTGAAAGAAGCCTTGATGTTTTTTAGTACATTAAAATCTCAGTTCACACATTTTTCAAACAGCCAAAACCCTTCATGGGAGTATCCTTTTAATACTGAACAGTATGCAACTAAGTCTTTCTGCTTCTTGCAATAGCTTTGGGATTTTTTTTCTGGATACCTATTATGGAAAGCACAAATTACCCCCTATGCAAGATCCGCTTCCAAGAAATTGTTTTTTCCATGCCGACGCTGTGCCTTCTGTAGCTCCGCACAGCTGCTGACTTCGTACGAGTACAAGGGTTCTATTTACCCGTATGTGGGTTGCAGCTCTTTTGTGGAGAGCTCCCCGCATGCAACCATTCTAAATAAGGTGGAATTGAAGATTTTTCATCTCGCCCACTCATCTCATCTTTCCGACTGTCTTCTACCCCTGTCTCCTTGCCACTCTTTTGTATCTTTAGCTTTCCTAGCGGTCTTTCAGGGATAACTGCTGTACATCCCTTCATTACATCCCTTCTTCATTGAGGTAGGCTCGTAGCACCCGTCTGGCAGGACACTTTCAAACCTTTTCTGTTCAACTCTCCAATGCAGGAGTTAGCAGATACTCTCAGACAACAAACTAACCATGGAAATGCCCTCTTCAGTCTGTATTTCGCTCTGCCTATGACCTCCTGTCTGAAAAGCAATGCATCCAGGCATCTCGATATAAACGGATTATTAATCTGGCTCTGATTTGTGTATGTGTGTGTGTGTGTGTGTGTGTGTGTGTGTGTGTGTGTGTGTGTGTTTTGGTTTCTACCATTTGCTTCTTTCATCTTTGCACACACACACACACACACACACACACACACAAAACACACTGAGCCGTACAATACTCTCTCGTGCTGCTCACCAAGGTGTGTTGTTTATTCATACACAATGAACCCAAAAACCAGAAGTGAAATGCGTGAGTTAGAGAACATGGCGAGGCAACTGTCGGCTGCAGACGACACCCCCAGCCTACGAAGGACCACCGGAGGTGTGCAGTCTACACAGAGCAACTCCGGGCAGGAGCGGCTCACCTGTCCGAGTCCCCAGCGCCCCTCTCGCTCTCAATCAACACGACACCAGGGGAGCAGGAATTGCCACCTAGACCCAGGCGAAAAATCCACTCGCCAAGTCAGGGGAGGAGTTGCCTCCTCAACTCCCAGCAACGCCGTGGTGCAGGTCATCGTCTGCACCAGGTTCGAGGTTGAACAGGCCATCGTCCGTTCCTCAGTTGCCAACCCCCTGCAGGGACACGACACAGGCCATCATCCATGTCGGGTTGAGGCTGGGCAGGCCATCGTCCGCCTCTTCTGCAGTCTCCCCCCAGAGTAGAACCACGACACAGGCCATCATCCGTGTCGGAAGCGAGGCAGGACAGGCCATCATCCGTCCCTCCGCTACTTTCTCTTTCAGCACCGCGACACAGGCCATCGTCTGTGTCGGGAGTGAGGCAGGACAGGCCAACGTCCGTCCCTCTGCTGCTGTCTCCAGTAGGACCATGACACAGGCCATCGTCCATGTCGGAAGTGAGGCTGAGCAGGCCATCGTCCGTTCCTGACCACTTTTCCCGTTCAGGAGGCAGGGTAGAGCGAGCCCAGACTCGTGTTTTCCCTGTAGTCCGATGGGGCAGAGGAACCGCCGTGCAGGCCATGGTCTGCACAGGGGAGGCTGAGCAGGCCATCGTCCACTCCTCATCCTCTGCTCCTAGGGCGTCTCCAGTTGGGGAAGTCCCTTGCCTNCCATCTGCACTCCCTCTTTGGCCCCAGTCCTGAGCCCCACACACCTTCTAGGGGCTCCCAGAAGGGCGAGCCTCCCACAACACCACTGGCCAGAGATACTGGGAGACGACCCGAGTGGTGAAAGTGGACAGTGTCATCTAAGTATGCCTAATATGGACCTGTGAATTTCCCCGGCCGTGACTGTAATGTGTAGTGTATTCTGCCTCAGTGAACTGGCTCAAATAATATCCCAGAGTGCCACAGTACGTAGGACTGGACGAACCTTAGTATATTCACAGTGACGGTGTACAATGTACTGAGCACAGTGCAGTCCTTTGGTTATATTATTAATGCTCTCCTCCCCCAGTGTAACTAAACAATAAAGTGCTCTTGTGGAAACCAAAGGACCATAGAGAAAACAGTGCCAACCCATGTATACCAAATATTAATCCCTCCCTCCCCAGTGATCGGCACCTTCGTAAGATAAACTAGAAGTACACCTACTACCTCCCAGAGTGTTCCCTAGTGGTGAAATAGTTCAGTCCACTCCCCCCCACCTGTGTGATATCGCAACACTATCCCAGCGCGTGCGCATCTCCACGAGTGATAAATATATTGTATAAGTGTAACTAGAGTACCAGTGCCGTCCAGTGTTATAACACTGTTGGTATAGAGGTCATTATAGTCATACTTGCTAAATATGCCAGTGTAACAGAAGTGCCGTGAATACTGTGTTCATACTACCATACATTCCCACGACAGGTAGAGAGTCATCTAACTTCTGTGTAAACGTGTCTAGAGCCAATCACCAGCTAACCCATTTCCCTCTGTAATGGTATATGTAACATTTGTCTCTGGGATCATACTTTGGAATATATGTTTGTCAGTTGGTTACTGCCGTGTTTTTGTATCCTGTCCTTTCCCTGATATACTGACCTGATCTTGAAAAAGAACCCGCTGTAAGTCTGCGTGTTTGAGGTGCGAGAAGTCGACCCTCAGAGACGTGGCAGGTTAAGCTCCTACCACTTGCATACGCATCTGAGGGACAAGTAGTTGCCCCTCAGATAAATAGCATAACACTGGTGGCTAGCGTTGGTTCTTCATCCGGTTGGTAGGGAAAAGGAGGACAGGGAAACGTTTCAAAATGGCAGCCAAACCACACATACCCTTACCGAAGTTCGACCCAAGAACAATGTGACATTGCCACTTACTTAGAAATGGTCAAGCCATTATTAGACATTGGTTTCGACAGTGATAAACAGAAAATAGCTGTCACTCTGCCCCACCTGGGAAAAGCGGTAGCGAATATAGCACCAAAAATTGTCCCAGACCTCACATGGCCTAGATTCGTGAAAATTGTGACGGAGGCCATCACCCCTTCATTAGGAGCAGTTGTAGCCATATCACAACTAGACTCCCTGACATATGATGGTAGCTTGGACAATACAATGATCCAGGCAAGGCGGCTCATCATCACCTTGTACCCGGACGCCAATGCAGAAACCCGGGACCGGCACCTGTTCAATACTCTCCTACGGATACTTACGGGCACGGTAAAGAAACACTTTACCATACACGACCCGGCAGGAGACCTGAACAGAGACATCCAGCTAATGCGATGTCTCCTCGCAGCACGCCCCACCACACAACACATTGGGGTCGTAAGTAAATTCTCCACCAGACCAAACCCCACCTCTCTTTCAACAACAACCGTCCTCAATGCGAGTCGCCCCTGCACCCACTCCCACCATCCCCAGGGCCTATCCCACAAAGAAGCGGTCCCCCTCAAAAAGAAAACACAAACCTCATCACCATTAACCTGGGGAATTTTCAGTGTGCAGCAACCACTGCCCCTTGCACTACATTTGAGAGCAATTGAAAGCATCGCAAAAGAAGGCCAACCCACAAGGACGCCGCCGCGTATCCGCTGTCGACGAGGACGCCACCCGCATATCCGCCATTGACGAGGATGCCACCAACCCCGACCCTACCCCCTCCGACGACCATGACCCTGACCCAGAGGTAGGGAGTGAAATCCCAGAGGAGGCGTTTGATATGGCACTGAATTTTTAGGCCCACCCCCGCACCCCTCCACAGTGGCGGAAGCCACATCACGAAAATACGGCCCCCTTGTCTATAATAAAATGAGGCCAAACGGGGTCAAGGCGAGACTGCTGGTGGACACGGGAGCCACCAGATCATGCCTCTATATGCACTTCTACTCCCATCATAAGTTGGCCTTTGGCCCCCCTGCTACCCACCTCAGTCCACCTTGTAAATGTGGGGGAAGGCCCCTTGCCTATCCGTGGGGAAACACGGGCCTTAAAAACTGACACACCAACAAGTATCGGCCCAGCACCGATTTATCATATATGATTCCTCGTGCCGTGCCTACGATGGGTATCTGGGCCTGGACCTCCTCCAGAAGCTCCACACAAACATCAATTGCTATGGGAGGCGACTCCACTTCCGTCAATGTCCAGGCCCGCCTTAACCCCTCTGCATGTGCAAGACCCCCCCCCCTCCCCTGACCCTCCATCGCCCCCTAGCCCCGCGCCCCCTTCCCTGACCCACCCGACCTTTCCAGCGACTGTCGCCTCCACCCTCACCATCCCTTCCCAGTGACCGTCGCCTCCACCCTCACCATCCCTCCCCAGCACGAGGCTTGGCTCCCCCTCAAGAAACCCTCCGGGACCTCCAACCCCTTCTCCCCGAACTTGCCCCCCGGGTCCCTCTCCTCCTGTCTGATGTCGCCCACCTTCCTCTCACCTCACATCGGAGCAGTGAAAGTCGCCAGCTTAGCCAACACCCCATTCACCCTACCAAAAGGATTAATCGTCGGCGACTTAGAAGAAGCCGAGCCCTGTGCCATGCCCCCTTCCGCCCAAGACTCCCCCTCACTTCCCCCCCTCCCTGATCACTTTTCCCCACACCAAGCCGAGACTCTCCACCAATTATTCCTGGACTACCAAGACTTATTTGCAGCGGGACCTACCGAAATAGGCCACACTACTTACCTCTCCCATGAAATCCACACCACCGGGTCCCCCATCCAGCAACCATCCCGCAGGAAAAATCCTCATTAACACGCAGAAGACCGGCAGGTCTAGGACATGATGAATGCCAGCATTATCACACCCTCCACCAGCCCCTGGTCTTCACCCGTTGTTCTGGTGAAGAAGGATGACACCCTCAGGTTCTGCATTGATTACCGCCGTCTGAACGACTTAACAACCAAAGATGCCACCCCTCTCCTTAGGATTGACGACTCTCTATACTCGCTCCACGGGTCCACCTGGTTCTCCACGCTAGATCTCCAGTCTGGCTATTGGCGGGTTCCAGTACACCCAAAGGACCAAGGTAAAACTGCTTTCTCCACCAGTAACGGAAAGCACCATCAGTTTAACGTCCTCCCCTTTGGACTATATAACACTCCTGCCACCTTCTCCTGCCTAATGGAATCCGTCCTCAGCGGTCTCACCTGGGAGATCTGCCTTGCCTACCTTGGTGACTGCCTTGTTTTTGTATCCTGCCCTCTCCCTAATATACTGACCCCGTCTTGAAAAAGAACCCACTGTAAGTCTGTGTGTTTGAGGTGCGAGAAGTCGACCCTCAGAGACGTGGCAGGTTAAACTCCTACTACTTGCATACGCTTCTGAGGGACAAGTAGTTGACCCTCAAATACGCAGCATAACTAGAAGTATAAAAGAAACACTGCAGATAAGAAGTGAACGTGACAGAGCACAAACAGCAGATGAGAGGATGGCAAAACACTAAAACCTGACAGAATCTGAGCTAAAAACCAGACACATGTACACGACCCACGTGGCGCTTGCCGGAGGCCTTCCAAATAAGGTGGAGGACACATTTTATAACAGCACCCACCCATACAATACTGTAAGGTGAAAGATATAATTATTTGTGGGGGAGTTGGACTATGACTCCGAGGGTCTAACTCTCTATAAACTCTGGCCCGGATAGAGGTCTACTACTGCATGAAATTTCTTGTACCCACTAAAATATATGACATTGTTGCTCCTGGGCTCAGTCTTCCCCATGATGGAAGGGTCATCCCACGCTAATTAAAACGTGGCCAGGGTGAAAGTCTAATAATATGCAAAATATCGTTTTCCTAAGTTAAAAACCATGTGCTATAAGTAAAGGTATTGGCCAGAACTCTCTCCACCCTATTGTGGGAGGGTGGCCTTTGGGAGTTTCACCCCATCTAAAATGTGGTCCCAGTAAAGATCTACCATTGTGGTAAATTTCTTGCTCTTAGGTGGAAAAAAAAAAAGATCTTCTCCCCCTTGGACTCCCCTGCCCATGGGAGGTGATCACATGAGTCCCTCCTTGCCTAAAATGAGGTCGGGTGTAAACGCTTACCAATATTCAATCTTTTGTGTTCGTTGGTTAAACACTATGGCCATGCAGAATGGCACTGCCAGAACCTCAGGATGCCACATCCTTCCCGTGAGCAGGAACCCTCGGTGATTCCACCTTTCTCGAGCATGACCAGGGTCAACATCTTATATGCAAATTTTCATATTCCTCAGTTAAAAACTTTGGCCATGCATAATGACTTTGGTCTAATCCCCCCCACCCCACCCTCTTGGGTGTAGGCCCTCGAAGGTCCAGCCTAGCTTATTACGTGATGTGAGTGAAATTGAACTGTTGTGCAAATAAGTAGTGTTCCTTGGTAAAAAAGAAAAAAAAATGTGTTAATGCTCCGGGGGCCACCAATCCTGTTGCGGGTGGCCCTCAGGAGTCATACCCTGCCTGAAACCTGGCCAGGGGAAAAGTCTACCATTGTGTAATATTTAGTTTTCCTGACATTCCTCACATAAGACCTGGACTCTCAAGAAAGTACAGTAAAGGAGTGGGTGAATGAGCCAATGAGAGAGTGACACAGGAATTTTGCTGCCCTTGAAAGTGCGACAAAAGGCTCACTCAGGCATGGGAGTGTCAAAATACAAAGCTAATTCTCGTGGAACGGCTTCTAACCCCAAGTAAGAGACGTATTTCTCTGTAATTTCTCTTCATGGAAGTAATTGCTCGGTGCTTGTTCCTCCGGGACTGCGCCTCGAGATAATACTTGAAAGAAGAGGTAAATCATATGCTATTAATCTTAATGGCAAAACTACTCAGTACCTCATACCAATGGCTCCAGTACATTGTGAATTACAGGATGTCACGATATGGCTGATCACATTCCGAGGTGCTTTAGAGAAGAATAAAAAAATTTCCAAGTAATGAAGCATTACCAGAGACATCAAGTTCAGGTTTCGTTTCTTTTGAGCATAACATTTGTGATACGGTTGCTACCTTAGAACTGACACGAACGCAGTCATTGTGTGATTTACCATTAGGCTACCCTACCATACCCACACAGTTAATGGCACTAGACTTATGAAAATTAAAAATGACAGGTTGGCATCAAGGTGTCTGGAGCACTGAAGCTGGAGGTGTTCATTACTACCTGCTTCTCTGTTGCAGGGAAATCGAAGGACTGATCCAGGTTCCTGAGATAATTCAAGAGATATTTTAATACATATTTCTCCAAGTCAGGAACATCTATCTACACACCTATGTTGACGTCCTTGCGACAACAAGGGCAAACTAAGATTTTTCCAGAGGTGTTTCGCGTGGAGTCAGGATCCTTGGTTATGTACTCAACTTGTTATCGCCCGCCTTTACAAGGTGGAGCGATGGTGTTTTTGCCCGCCTTTATGTTTTTTTTTTTTTCACCGGGTCGGTCAGGATCACTTGATGGTCGTGATCGTCAGCTTTTACCCTCTCGAAAGGGAGCTGAGAGCTCATATGGTCTGATCTAAGGGCAAGGCCGTTACCTTCACACACACACTAACCCATCCCCATGCTCAAGGGGGACAGTAACCACCCACTTCGGCAGTGAAACTTTTCCCAACCTGAGCGAGGCGCGAACTCCCGTCAACCAGATGGCAAGCGAGAACGTTACCACTGAGCCAGCGAGCGGTGTGTGTGTGTGTGTGTGTGTGTGTGTATGTGTGTGTGTGTGTGTGTGTGTGTGTGTGTGTATGTGTGTGTGTGTGTGTGTGTGTGTGTGTGTGTTCCCATTGTATCTCATGAATGGCTTGACCTAACAACATGAAAGCTTTAGGGTATCAAGATATGGCCAAAATCTTGGCCGAGTTCGAAAATGGGCACTCAGGGTCAAGATCAAGGTCACCGAAATGGCTGCCAAAGGTCAACTAGTTTTTATCTCCCACGTTTTGCACCGTCAGGTCCATATTTCATGAACGACTTGAGCTATCAATATGAAACATTCACAGTCTCAAGATATGGCCAAAATCTTGGCCAATTTCGAAATGGGCGCTCGGGGTTAAGGTCAAGGTCACCAAAATGGCTACCAAAGGTCAACTAGTTTCTATTGCCCGCCTTTAGCACCACTGTATCTCATGAATGGCTTGAGCTAACAATATGAAACCTTCAGAGTATCAAGATATGGCCAAAATCTTGGTTGAGTTCGAATATGGGCAATCGGGGTCAAGGTCAAGGTCACCAAAATGGCTGACAAAGGTCAACTAGTTTTTATTGCCCGCCTTTAGCACCATTATATCTCATGAACGGCCTGAGTTATCAATATGAAACCTTCAGGGTATCAAGATATGGCCAAAATATTGGACTTGGTCAACAGCATATTATGGCGGAAGATAGGCATTTGGCGCCCGAATATGTTTCTTTCATTAGTGTCTTGATTTCTCGTTAGCGTGGTCGGAGGTACTTGTAGAGAAGTCGATTATGGATTATTTAGCACAACCAGAATAAATTCGTGAGACGTATTATCAACGAGGTGAGTTACAGCACTCTGGGGTTACTGAATTTTATTGCACAGTTATCTTGACAGTGATTTACAAACGAGCTTAGCGTGACGGCCAGTCTCCCCGTTCTCCTTACTCTGCCCTAATTGTGCTCTCGGGCATTATCTACCCCCTTTCTGATGTGAAGGGCTTCTCCCTGCCATTATATACAGGTGGGAGAGGATGTTTGGTAAGGTAGTAGTGTCTGATCGATCTCCTGTGGGCTCCCACGTGTTTGAATACATCATGAGTCTCTTGGTTGTTTGGACTACGAGGATATTTTGAGAAACATCGTAGGTTAAGATTCTTGATAGTCTGGGACAACAGACTGTGTACAGATATCATGTGAAATCAGACACTACTTACTGTAAATTGACGTTCCTAGTGAGAAACTGTGTACGTTACCATCAGACACTACATACTGTACATTGTGTTTATGAGATATCTACTAATGCCTATATAATGTCTACAGATTCGCGGTGTTCGCTCGAACGACCTAGGTGAGAAGAGCAAGATACTGAGGTGAAAATACTTGAATTAACATTGCAGAAATGCTACTCTAGATTTAGTGACTCAAATCCATGCTTTTGTCACCTGGTGACGTATTTCTGTATTTTACTTAAGTTACCATCGGGCTATTTAACCTAATTTTGAATGGAACTCCAGCTCTGAAAGGTTATGTCTAACCATTTCATTTCTAATAATTTCTCATAAGTTGAAAGAAAGTTGCCTGTGGTAGCAATAAAGAAAAAAAAACAAGTGATGAAAGTGCTAATACTGTAAGGAACTGTAAAGAAATTGGATCAGTGGCATGTCCTGCTAACGGCTTTCTTAAGTTCCACATTAACTAACAGCAGTAAAATCACATTTCATGGCAGCTCAGCAATTGAGGTCGTCTCATACCACAAGAGCAGCTGGAGAGTTAACGCATAAAAAAAAAAGTAGCATGAAAAACGTGATAGAAAATAAAGCCACACACACAGCTCAAAAAGCTAAAAGTACCAATGAGACAAGCAGAACCTAAAGTATCATAATTGTGTGGACACTTGTCATTGTTTCTATTTACAACAGCCTCTCAGAGGAAGAAAAAATTCATATACTTGAAGTGATTTTGTTGAAAATATCATGTCATCTGGCTAAATGGTTTGGCTATGAAAATTATTAATCACACGAATGACCAGGTTGAGCTTGAGATATCAGGTATAACCAGCATTTCCATGGATATTAGAAAGGTTTAAATTAAATCCTCTTGATCACGTTCATAGAAATTTTAAATATAGACAACAGCATTGCGGCGATATGTATCTTCGTTCCCGAGTAAAAGAAGGGTATTTATAATCTAGGATAATGGATGATAAAGATTAAGACAGTAAAAGATTTTTCAGGTTAGAAATTTTGGGATTTATTTATTTCTTTACATTTTACTAATCGTTTATCATCTGAGAGCTGGTTATACCGTTATATAGAAGCACCTCCTAGGGGTGAGAAATAAATCTATAGAAGGAAAAACTGACAGCTTATATTTACTGAAAAATTTATTACTGTCACATCAACACAATTGAGGTACTGCTCCTATGTTCAGAAACTTAGCGGCAGTCTATTAAAGGCGCACTGTGAAGATTATGAAGATTAAAAGACGTTGTTGTTGAGAAAATCCGATATGTCTGGTTCAGCAGACCCATCAGTCACAGGCAAAAATCGCCCCAGCAAGGCCTACTTGTGCAGTGAACCGATGTTCTCTTGCGGCAAATAACGCTTCGCGTTGCAGGTTGTTTGGAAGAGTATGAACGTTTGGTTCCTAGACGGATGGCGCATATGCATCTCTGTATCCAGTTACCAGGGGCACAATAACAGGCTCCACATCAACCCATTATTTCACCTATGGTGCCACTAAGCGTTGTAAATAGATTTTGGGGTTACAGGAAACCTTTGGTTTGTCACTCAGTGTAGAGTCACCTGGAGTGGAACGCAGAGTAATTAAATGAGACACGAAGGAATGAAGAAACATGAAGAGAGGTGGGCTGACATAGAAAAAGAATGGTAAAGGTGAAGAAAGCAGTAGGCAGTGCTCCACTCACTTTCAAGTGGATTACCGGAAATCTGTGAAAGGTCAAATGAGAAATGACGGCATAACAGGGGTGACTCCGGGAATATTTCTGAGGGGCTGACCGTATCACTACCCAAAAGCGCCTGGCACACCCTTTTTATCAGTCAACAATGCAAGTGGTGGGAACAGTAATCTGTATTGTCTTACTACATCAGCCTTTTATATTATCTTTCCCTACGCTTAAGTACCGCACAGGTCAACAATAATGTTCTTCATAGCTCTCTCTCTTTCTCCAACAGAACGTCTTTTTGCGGTACGGGGTGAAGCACAACCTGACGTTCGCCCTTCCTCTCTCCGGCAATTATCTGGGCCATCCAGAACCCTTTCAGGTTGGTGGGTTTGGCATGATATACTTTTTTCAGTTTAACTAGACCAAAAATTACCATTTTTCCATCTTGAATATCATATTGTAACAAAGGACTGATGCTAGAATATTGTGACAGTCACGAAGAATTGCTATGGAATGGATGGTGAATCATATCTTATTTTACCACTTATCTACGTGAAGTTAACTGCAAGAGGACTAAAATCTTCGCCAAGTTCAGGTGAAAAGAGAATAGCTGTAACTATGGTTAGTATTCTAGGTGGAAATGGAGACTTCGTAGCATATTTTTTCCTTTGTGCTAATTATGCATTTCTAGTCTCAACATAGTTTGGTTCAGTAATGTACAGGATGATCAAACAACATAGTGAAAGAAATAACTCGCCGAGGAACTACAGTCTCCTCTTTTGACCATATGCTTAAATTCTGATCTTGATAGCTTTCAACGCGTATTCATTTCACCCCTTCATTACAATAACTTTTTGTTCTTGTTACCTTCAGATAATTTTAATCAGCATGGGAGAGACTTGCGAAAAACAGTGGGTTCATGAAGCTTTCATTACCCCGTTCAGTACGTGGGATCTATTATAAGCTGAAAAAATCGAAGACGGCAAGAACAAACTCAGTGGCGTCCCAGGGATAATAGAGTTAAAACTGAGAGAGCGGAGGTGTGAAAAATCCCGTTTTGACGATAAGCTCCGAAATACGTGATAATGATAGCACATGTCTGACAAATGCATTATTCGCTACTACGCTGTGTAATATAGGCTGAACACATATACCAATTAAAGGTGTTCCATTAATAACCAGACAAAATTTCGGTGGTTGTTTACACCATCGAGCGGTCATTTTCAATAATACTAGTGTATGCTTTTTCTGTCCTTGAATAATGGGCCATCAAGGTGCATCCAGCTTTACCCTTCAATCTGACTGCGTAATAGGTATTTCATTTTTGCTGTCTCCTAACAAGCCACTCAGATGAAAATAGACTTTTTTGACCTAGGAGGTTACATCATTATCCCCTCTTGTACGACAGGTTTTTTCTTGGTTGAACAAAATCATCTGAGGTAATAAGAATAAATTAAACTAATACGTCGTCATAATGAAGAGTGTAAAATATAGTATGAACACCGTTGTAGGAGTTACAGAGTTGCTTAATGCAGCATATCTTATCCACGCCTGTAATGTTTAGAGAACTTTTAAAAGTCCAGTACAGGAAATACTAAACGTTTAGGCGATCTTCGTACTTATAAGCCACCAACTTACTCTCGTGCGTTATCAAGCCTCCTTAATCACTTAAGCAAGTATAAACTTTCACCTTAAATTTAAGAACTGCTGTTGTCCTCTTCAGAGGAAATTTGCTACTTAATTGCTTTTTCACTATGTGTGCAAATTCATACAAGTATATAACCTAACTTATAAAATGTTGTGTTATGCAATGTTTTTCGTTGTACAACTATACACAGTATATTATATAAAATAAGTAGCCCTTCAAGGCAGCTGGAGTGGTAGAGTACCTTAATAATATCGCAACCATGAAACTGACAGTTGCATTCTTGATCGCATGTAGGAGGCTTCAGAGCACATGTTCCTCAGTGATAGTACGTATTACATCGTTTTATTCTCTTGTACGATTGTCAGTGGTAAAATATATAAATAATAAATAAAATCAAGCTATAATGTGAATGGTAAAACGTCAAGAAATACGCACTATAAAGCCTCCAGTGCCACCTCAAAATATAACCCAGAATTCCGGTTGTTAGAGGGTTATAGAGAGTGAAGACTTGAATGCTGGTCAAACACATTTCGCTGATTTTCAGTATGACCACCGACACCTCACCACACAGTACCACAAAACACATAGTGAACTGGATATTTCAAGTATATTGCTATGGACGATGAGTATTAGCGCTGATTTTGTTCTCCATATATGTGTGAACCATATATTGGTTGACTGATGAAGCAATTGTTCCAAGAGGCGTGCTTTTCGTCCTACACCAGTCGTTGGATGAAAACACAGAACTCCTGGTCCCTTCTACCTTGTAGGTGCAATGGCAAAACTTTCTCGAAAGTCCCGAAAGGAGGTAGATGAGAATATCGCCAGTGAAGTGTCACTGGTGGACCCCATTCTGACGATCGGAAAGAAATGCAGGATGTTAAAGCAATTAGACGAAAATTAGAGGGCTGGGAACGGTCACGCTTCCTTGGGATAATCTGAATGAGAGCAAACTTCCAGCTAAAAAGAAAGGTACAAGTTGACAGACAATGGCGAAAGAGCATGCAGAATGTAAGCACAGAAACACAGTTCTTGGGACAACAGGAAGGACCCCATCAGACCCATATTCCATGATGCCAGATTAGTATTGAGGCCAGTGACGGCAGAAAATACATCAGTTGAAGAAATTTTAATGTCAGTCATGAGGAAGTCAGAGGGGGGAAGTGATGGAGGAACAGCACTGGAATCGTCTAATGTAGAACCGGAGGAGAAAGTCTGAGTGAAGAGTTCTGCTTTATCAGTGGAAGAAACAGCTACGGAGCCATCAGTGTGGACAAGAGGAGGGAAGGATGATGAGGCAAAGTTGCTAGAAAGGTTTTTGGCAAGGTACCAGAAGGAGTGGGACAAATTTGAGTTGGAGACTTCAGAGTATTTAGTACTAATGAAATTATTTTTGCAGAGCAAAGAACAGACTTTGCACAGTTCTGATCAGAAACATAAAAGAAATGAGATTTAGGGGTGCGTTGGCTCTTGTACCTTTTGTAGGCCAGTTCCTTGTTGTGGACAGCATTAGAACAAGTGTGATTAAGCCAAGATTTTTTTTTGCTTTATTCACAGGATAAGAGAAAGGAATGTATGCTTCCACGCCTTAGAGAATAACCTCCGTAATGCATAAGGCACACTCGGATGGCTCTCGGCCACGGAAGCAATAATCATTCCGGGGAAAATCAAAGAAGTTCTGCCCAAGGGCCTCCCAATCAGCAGCTCCAAAGTGCCACAGCTACCACTTCTTGGGAGGGTACACAGGCCTAATGGGAGTAAAAGGACAGGTTAAGGTGATAAGGTTGTGATTGGAGGAGCCTGACGGAGAGAAAAGATTAACAGCATAAGCAGAAGAATTAGTTGTAAGAAATAGGTCAAGTATATTGGAGCTCTCACCAAGGCGGTCAGAGAAATGGGTAGGGTACTGTAGCAGCTACTGTAAATTATTAAGGATAGAAAAAATGTAGTCTTGTTCACCAGGTGGATCAGTGAAAGGAGTGGAGGACCAAAGGTGGTGGTGAACATTGAAACCACCTAGAATGGGGATTTCAGAGAAAGAAGAAATGGATAGGATGTGTTCCATCTTAGAAGTAAGACTGTCAAAGAATTTTCCATAGCCAGTAGAATTAGGGGATAAGGAAACAGCACAAATATAATATTTAGTCAAAGAAGGACAGGATAGTCAGAGACTGAAAGTAGACAATTCAGAAGATTCAAGTTCAGGAACATAAGAGTAAGATATATTGTTGCATACATATACTCGTACACAACAGCCACCTTTGGCTTTGAAGTGAGTATAGAGAAAGCAGAAGGATACAGAAATGGGTCTGCTGTCAGTCGCTCCAGACAACTGAGTCTCGGTGAGGAGGAGAAGTTGAGGTCTAGACGAGGAGAGGTGGTGTTCAACAGAGGGAAAATCAAAGGAAAGGCCACGAATGTTGCAAAAATGAAGGAGTGAGTCAGACAGTGGTTTCAGGCATCTCTTTTGACCGTCACTGGGAGAGGGGCGGATAGTGGAGACTCTGATGCTGGGTGTTGCGATGCCATTTTTATGAAAAGTTTAGAAAAGTAAGTATGGTGTGTAATGTGCATGAAGGAGGCAAGGTATTTTGTTGAGGTGCATGATGAAGCTGGACGATTTATATCCGTTCTAATATAAGATTAAAGTAACTGAGCTTAAATTCTTAAAAAAACACTTTCTTCATTACATTTCTCGTACTGAATTATCTCACACAATATACTGTATGACTCGATAATAGACAAACTAGTATTATCATGCGAAACATTCAAATAAATAAGAGCACACAGAGTGCAACATCTATTGAAGAAATCCATCAGTGGATCAGACCTTTGACTGCCGGTCCCCTTGACATGTGATTGGCTATTCCCAAATTCACATCTCTTCGTCCTTGACTAACCTTCAGCTTTCCAGCAAGTCTGGCATAATCGGGAAAAAAATTCAGGTATGCCGTTCGTATACACACACACACACACACACACACACACACACACACAACGAAAACATCACATCTCTGTGGTACGGCGGGCGGGTGTTAAAAAAGAAAAAGAAAAAGGAAAAAAGTGGTATGTTAGGTACGGCTGTTTGTGCTGCAGCAAAAAGTGTTTGCCATACTCTTGGTGACACAGGTGCATTCGGAGCACTTCATCCAAAGCGTTTACTTGCGTATTTCACCTTTACATTCGGTATTTTACATATATCGTTCTACTGACTGCGTAATTTACATCAGTTTATACACGGGAGAATATAAAGGCGTAGCAAACAAAATAAATTGCTTTATAAGAAGTTCTACAAAATCTCCAGTATCACTTAAAGGACAAAGTATGACAGATAAACCGCTACAAAGATACAATTAAGACTTTTGTTTTTCAGCCCACTGGCATATGATAATAGGTCTGCTGCACATTTTAGTGCTAATTTCTTGTTACATCTTAACATTCAAGGTGGATATATGGCAATTTTAGGACAGCTTAAATATCTCATGCACTCCTTACCAGCTGTCCATACTGAATATATGTTTGGGATATCTCATTCAGGACTGCTGTAAGGGTATTAATGGGGGTGTTTTTGTTTGCTGTCGGTGTGTTGTGCAAGCTGTCCTGGGATCAAACCCGTGTCTTTTGGAATTAATTAACTTTTGGCTTTATCCCCAGAGTACGATGCTGGAAGAGACACTGGTACCAAGTGATGGCAAAGTTGACATGTTTGTCCTACACAGTCGCCTTAATCCACCAGGCCACGGAGCCGTGCTGCACAACGACACCCACTGGATAACCATCGTCAGGGAGCCAACAGCACTGTATGAAAGCCTCTATCACTTCTACCACATGAACATTGCTTACAACATGACGCTCGCACAGTACAGCCAGAGGGCGTTACAGGTTAGATGGTACAGAAGTGTCCAGATTTCCATAAAAAGGTTGTGATCATGTCTTACAAAGGGTCTTAATGCTGAATTACTTCTACTGTTATTTTACGATCAAAATGTATCTCTTGGGTTCAGTAGTTTACTCTGATGACATAAACGCAAATATAAGAATCAGATACAGCTTTTAGTTTGCCTTTTCAGCAATTTTCAGCTATGACGATATAGAATGTGCAATTCCAGCATGTTAACTGAATAGATTTGTGTGATGTAGCATTGGTACTATCATTTCTTACACAGTTGTGTTTTCCAAGCCTATTGTCTGTTCTGAATGGCTCCTTCATATGTTTTCAGTCACTTTAATTCAATAACCTGTTCCTACCTTCAGTAATTAGGTCAGCACAAAGTGCAGTACACATTCAGTATTCAAAGCCTCATTCATTAACTCACACTTAAACATGATATATAGGGACAGTGAGCAGTACTGCATGATTACTCACTTCGTCCTCTCCTGCGTGCATCGTTCATCAACAAACCTCTTCCTATATTTTATCTACGGGTGCTCCCACCTGATTTCACACACGTTCACAGCTTCCTACTTATCCATTTCCCTCCCTTTTATTTGCACTTTGTTCACAACCTCATTTGATCATGCTGTCCTTCCTTAATACCTTTCACCATCTGTATTCTCTGTGGTTCATTTATTATATTTCTGACATTCTACCAAGACATTCCAGCCAGCCTAGCTCCACTTAGCCCGAAGAGGGTGCAGAACTGTGTTTCAAGAATTAGGTATAGTTAATTTATAGGAGATAATGGGATGGACTCAGCCACCTCCTCATGCTTTGTGTAAGAATCATCCAGCAGTCATAAACACAAGTCACCTCTATGTAAGGCGCATATCATCATGGTCTGGACCAGGATGCACAGTACATTCATTGCGTGATTAGGAATTACTACTCTATAGGTATGCTGAATTTTAGCACCATGGCTGTTCATATGTTGTTGGTGAACATGGCGTTTTCTTTTAACCGATGTAACTCCTTGATATCAAACTGCCTGTTTTTTAGTACTCAGAGGTTAGAAACGATCACCCATGAAAGCAAATTTCCAGAAAAGGAAAAGGTGCAAGTCGAGAGTCAGAAATGGGATGGAAATTCTTGGCAGGGTGACATCATAGAAATAAGGTTTCTGTGAGCTACAAGATCGCTCCAAGAGGATCACATGCTGGACAGTACCCAGGTACAAGACATAAGGTATAACGAAACATGAAAGAAATGAAATGGGTGAAGAAAATGAGGATCACCCAGAGTGAAATCAGTAACAAAGGTGTATTCATAGAGTTCAGCTTCTTGGGAAGAATAGACAGCAACATAGCCATCTAAATGGGATAAAAGATGGAAAGAAGAACTGCAGTCACTGAACGGGCTGATGCCAAGATGTAAAATGAAATGGAAAGAGCTTGTATTGGAAAGCTCACTGCACTCAAGATGAATTTGGTTTTGGAAAGATGAAGAACAGATTTACCTGGATTCTGGGCAGAAACATAGTTCCACAAATTCAGGAGAATGTTAATGAGGATATCTGTTGGAAATCACCGTATTGTGCGAGTAAAATTTTCCATTTCTGAGAGAGCCACAGTCTTATTTATCCCTCACTCTGCACACTCATGAGGCTCCTGATCACGGAAACAATATCTATTCCAAAAAGAATAAAAAAAGTTGTGTCTGATGGACTTCCTCTCAGGCAGAAATAACATAGTACCACAAACACCTTAAGTGCGGTGACATCTTTTATTGATATGTTTTTGATACACTCAAACCATTCTGGTAACTTTGAAAATACCGTTTGTAGTGACTGTTAGAAACAGTTTTCGCTAAACCTTACACAAGTTAATTTCTGTCCTAAGGATATAATAGTGAAGGGCTCGACAAATTCAGGATTGGTGTCGTGCTTAACATAATAAGCTGACGTCAGATGATTTATTTCGATTTTGGAAATATCTACTGCTCCAAGGCTTGACCAACGTATTCAGATGTTGTTGTTGTAGTCCCTGGCTCAACTATTCAAAGGGTGTTGTCGTAGACCCTGGCTCATCTGGAAATAAACCTGGTGGGCTGAAGGATTAAGCTGGCCTCTGCATGCAGTCAATCATTCTTATTTGGGGGGACAGGGAGGGAGCTGAGGGGCGTTTGTATAACCAGGCAGTGGATCTGCCGGTTATAACTATGCCACCACATGAATGTGCTCCTTTCAAGCATTACATTCAAAAGCAATGTTGCAATATTCTAACACCAGACATCATTTTCAGATTGCAGAAAGCCTCTGTCCACAAAAGAGCTAAAAGCGTCAGTGCTGCCTTACTGAAGCATTAGGCTACAGTAGTAAGACGTGACTATGGTGAAAACCCAGCGTTCAGACTCAATGAAAGGATTAGTTGTCAATAACACAAGTACGAAAATGCTTGAACTTTCTCCAAGATGGTTGTGGATCAAGGTAGTGTGTTACACAACCTGCTCTAGGTAATGAACGAGAGGGAAAGAAGTAGCCTTGTTTATCAGGTAGATCGATGAATACTGTGTACAGACAAAGGAAGTGCTGAGCATTTGAAAATCATTTCATGATAATCTCTGGGAATGGAGAATTAGAAATACTTTACGAACATTCAGTTAAAGGCGAAAGGCCATATTGAAACTTTTTTTTTTTTATGCATGGAAGAAGGAACCAAAGGCCACGGGCCTGCATACTGTTCCTTCCAAGAAAAAGCAAAAACAGTACAAAAGAGAGCCAAATTCAAGACAGCCACTGCTAAAGTGCTGAGAATTCAGAAGATTCTAGTTAAGGACATGAAAACAAGGCCACAAATAAAATTGTAAGTCACCTTTGACTTTATGATTATTATTGAGAAGCAGAAAACAACTCTTGAAGATGAAGTGGTGGTGCTTTTCAGGGGAGATTGGACTGATGCCTGTCCATCATTAGTCAAAAGCCTTATTCCCAAAGAGGTGACTACCAAGAAAATGCCTCCAAGCCTTTCTATTCTCTGCCATCAGACTGCCATCATTTTCTCTGCCATCAGACTGCCATCATTTTCTCTCACACCATCCTCATTCACATACCTCTCCACCTCGTCCCTTCATACCATCATCGGCTTTCCTCTCCACCCTCCACCTCACACTGATATACTATCCAGGTAAATTTCATTTTCTGTTGACTCTTCTTCTCATCTAGCCAACCCCACTAGGGCAGTTCGAGCAATTTCCAGCACATCAGCATCAGCACCACATTACTTCCGGACTTTCTCCACCTAACTGCACTTGCTCTTCTCATTTAACTTGATGCTACTTGTTTCACTCTTGATTTGTGCCCTTCCAGCAAAATCCAAACATTGCATTGCT
>JAGKTI010004878.1:36253-48015 GCA_018397915.1 Birgus latro
TTCTCACGACCTATTTTCTTGTTCAGCAATACCAGTTTTCACATCCTGGTCTGCTTTTTCTGTCCTACTACATCTTATTACACACCTCTCTCATCGCGCGAAAGTATCATATCCCACCTAGACCTCAGGCACCTCATTTCAAACTCCTCTGACCTTTTCCAGGCCCTGGCATTTAGAGTTTCCGCCTCATATCCATATAGTACAGTTGTCACAAATATGCCTTTATTACTTCGCCTGCACAGCCACTGTTATTTCCTTCAATACACTTTTCATCACCCTAACACTACTGCCCTTATATTCTGTGGCTTACTAAAGATCCTAGAGTTCCATCTACTGATACGTCTATCCCTAATTACCCACACTTTACTTCCACCACAGCGTCCCTGTTCGGATTTACTTTCATTTCGCTCTGCTCTCCTTTCTCGTATTCACTCTGAAATTTCTTTTTCTCTCAAACTCTCCAATGCAAGAGTTAACCGTTACTCCCAGTCCTTCATTTATGCAACTAGTCAACTCTGGAAGTGTCTTCCTCTGTCTGTATTCCCTACTCTCTATGATCTCCAGTCTTTCAAACGCAGTGTGTCCAGGCATCTCGATATGAATGGATCTTGAATTTGGCTCTTTTGTATTGTTTTTGCTTTTTCTTGGAGGGAACAGTATGTGGACCCATGGCCTTTGGTTCCTTTTCCTTGCATTAAAAAAAAAAAAATTATCTGCGATCCATTTCGTAAAATGACACGACGGTTCCTCTCGGCTAAACAGATAGGGATTTAGCAAAAACAACAACAAATACCACTTTGTCAACATTCTAATTCTACTTAGACACAATACCCACACACCCCACTTTGACAACATACCAACACCTTTGTAGCGCTGGTGATGTAATGGTTAGCACACCTACCTAGCAACTGGAAAACCCGAGCTATACTCCCGCATCGGTCAGACTCATCGACAGAGTTTTGCATTCCCTGTGTTCTTATTCACCAGCAATACAACTTGTAACCTGAATAAAAATTCATCTATTGCTTGTTACATTATAGGTGAAGATTATGACTTGGTAAAAACTGATTGCCTGACTCAACGATCATTGCGTAGTTGACAAACGTTAATTGGACACTACTTTTAGTTTCAATAACACGCCTTGATAAAAAATAAGTACCTAGGCCTTGTCGAAGCCAGAGCCCGGGTATCCATGTTGCTTGTTACATATTTGGCCATTGACTGGGCATGGAAGCTACAGTCATTAAAACAAATTGCCCATTTTACTCTTTCAAAGTAATAAATAAACAAGAAATGGTGCCAAGGCACAACAAACCCGTCCCCGGCAGACATTTTAGTGCTGACGTATAAACACAACAGGATATCTAGTCAAAGATGTCACATATCAAAGTTGGAGTAAATCGGGTGAAAATTGACGATTTTATGCCCATTTGAAATTTTAGGCCCGACCCATCCGACATTGACCCCCCTACAGCTAACTGGGGGGGTGACCCCCCTGATGTAATGAAGCATGCTGTAGATGCAGATTTGAAAGATGCACCTTTAGGTTTTGGTTTCATGTCGATATGGCGAATTTTAAATAAGTTATGGCGAGAAAATGATTTTTTTTTTTTTGCTCCTGCCTACAGCCTGGTGCTTGGCCTAATTTGGCCCCCAAATTAATCAGGTGATCAGAAGGCCATAACCCATCATCTCTGTAATTTTATTCAAAATCACAAAAGTAGTTTTTGCATAAAATTGTTAACAGACAGACAGACAGACAGAGAAACAAACAAATAAACAGACAAACCAAGTGAAAACAGTACCCGTCCCCAAGCCCCTCCGGGGCGGGAACAGGTAACCAACATACTGTATAATAAGCTATAGATAATGGATGAAACGAGCATCCTGAATGGTTGAGCGACCAAACACTCTGTCCTTCCTCATTTTTTATATCTTTTAGTTTAAACAGCCATGTGTCTATGGGTTGCCAGGGTTTTTAGCTAGATAACTATTGTGGGTTTATGATATGAGTCCGGGTGGTTCTGCAACATCCACCTCACTTCTTTTTCATCAGTACAGCAGCAGTGACTTTCTAGTAAAGTGCACTTTGTGAGCACGTGGTGAGCGAGCGAACGTTTATACATACTCCTATCATCATATTACTTTCTCACGTTTTGCCTGTCTCTCATTTTCTCTCTGGATATGCATATAGCGAAGCGCCTTAGCATTTATTACACGCGCAATGTTTAATTCTCTAACTCCGACTTGTCATGTCAACGAACTGCGTCGGTAAACTCTTGGCTATTGATCGAATGATAAAACCCAGAATTGGGGCGATAACACAGAAAAATCATTCACATAAAATGATGAGCTAATATCCTATATTTAATTGTTAAAATTCATGCAAGAAAACATAGTGTTAAAGCTGGAAATACTTTTAAAATTCAGATTCATAGCTGAGCATGTTAATTGAAGCCCTCGGTACATTCTCTTGGAAAGCTGGGATTCCAAGGGGTTTCTTTGGTCTCATAAGTTTAATATATAGCCCAAAACATAATTTACTGAATGTATCTACTATCTGCTGAAAGAATCTCTTCTCTATCTCACATAATAGAGAAGTTATTAGCCTCTGAAAACAATCGCGGTCGAACCCTGTTGTGTCGGGCCAGGCCGGGTCGTGACGGGCCACTCATTTCTCAGCTCAGCGTAAACATATAGCTTCGCTTGCTGTGCTCGCTCGCTCGTAAAAACAGATCAATGCCTATCGACTGCACAAGGGTCGTTTAAAAAGATAATTACTATAGATTTAATATTTGATCAGAGGTCGCTATGTGACATCCACCTTTCTCTAACTCCCTTCTTCCTTTTCCTTACCAGAGCGACGGTTCGCCTCGCTAGATGGTATGAAACACATCACAAGCATAACACGAACGTATGTTGCAGGACCCATATTAGTTACATGCATTTGAAACTCATGTGAATGTATAGTAACATGACTTGAGTGAGTCATTAAGTTCTAGAATAGGTAATGGTCATATATTTTTGTCTTCAAAATATTACACCTGATCTACAGCTGACTTACCATTCTGACCATTATTTTGCAAGCCTTTACTCTAAATTATCTGCAGTAAAATCGGTGTTCTTATCTTATTTTTACAGTGCAAGTTGAATTTTGTTATATTCTCTTGCTACACCTTACCTGACTGAATGTCCACCCTCTCCTCTTTTCACCTAGCCTCACTTGTGTGACAACCTACATCCTTTTTTTCCTGCATATAAACAGCACATAAGCACGATGCTAGACTTCAGCAACAAACCTAATTTCACACTGAGGATTTATGTCTTTCTGAAACAGTTTTTTCCTTACCTGAACGACTTCGTTCTGACTAACGTCATAGGGCTTTATGCAGCTGTGAGAAAATCTTGACACCTGTATTTTAACTCCGACACAGCCAGACCCTTTCTTTCCAGTTTACAAGAGAGAATTACCTTAACGCCCAGTGAAGGTGATATCAACAGTCACCATCGTCTCATCTCTCCAATGATGACTGTTCTGTTGTAATCTTAAATGAGGGACATTCCTCACTTAATAAAGGGGTTGCAAAGTTTCCAGTAACCCCTTCAACATGATCACAGTTCCTTTATTTTTATTATGACCAATACGACTTAACTCAGCCTAGAAGACACTTCCTTGCAGAACGCGGATTGAGAGTGTCAGATACACACGAGGAGGCAGAGCAAAGTAACTGAAATAAGGGGCATATAAAGATAAGGTGTTATGAAGTGGTTGTCGACAAAGACAGATGACCAGTATGAAGCAGGTGAAAGCATTAGTGTCATAAGCCGACTCATGAACACACTAAGAAAGGAATGAAGTTAAGGGGGAAAATGTATTATGACCAGACCTACAAATAGAGGAGTGATCTATTCAAAAGATAAACATGTGGCTTCTCATTCAACAGTTGTTTCTCTGACACGAGAGGCGGAAATGTCTTGTCATATGGTCAAGATGAAGGCTGAGGGAGGCAGATATAAATCTGATATGCTGCAAAGGTTAAAGAACAAATAACGGAAGCATGTAACCTGACAAATGTTTCCTTCGGTCAAAGCTGTCTTGATGAATTGCAATGGTCGTCAGTGTTGGCTTTCCTTCCACACCCCCCTAATGAGATGAAAACCATGTTAATGAAGCAGCAATAAGTGGACACGTAAGGTGGTAACACGATTCTCATTTCAAGTAGTCCACCCAGCAGAAATCATTTTGATATTAATGAACGCTGTGATGAAATACTGAAAAAAATAATTTCGATACCTGTTCTATTTACTTACACTGAAGTACACGTGGAGTACAATGGTTCATTCCCAACTTAATGTAACTATAGAGGCTTTATATATATTAATGGAAATCTTTTGGAATACAGCTCGTTGTCTCTACAAAGAACTCAAACCCTTTATTTGACAAGAAGGGATAGGCCATTCTGACTGAGCGCAGTGACAAAAAGTGCTAGAGCAACAATGTTTGCGAAAAATGCAAAACACTTCCCAGTACTTATACAATAGGTTGTTCGAGAGTAAATGGATCACGTACAATACCTTTACTAGATTTTTTCTTTTTCTTTTTTGGCGTCCGGTGATTAGCATGGCGCATCCAGTGGGTTTTGCCCATACTGCCCGATCCTTGCTGACATATGTTACTTAGCTGACAGAGCGAGGGGATGCTGAACCCTCATTACTTTGGAAAATGGTACGGGCAACTCCTAAAAATTATCCTGGATCAGCTCATGCCACGTCCATCATTTGGAAGCAATGCCCGTCTCTTTGCACTTTTCGGGGCTTTAAATCAACTAGAAACTGAATTCTTGAGGACTTGGTAACAAGCGCTGGTAAGAGAATAATAACATAAAAGAGAAGCCGAAAAAATCTGAAAAACATTTTATTTTTGGGTAAATTTCTGAAATGAACCGTCCGCAAGGGGTGAGAACTCCGCCCAGTTATTTCAGTACAAAGCACGCAGTAGTGAGCTATGATTTTATCCTGTTTCAGGAAGCTGATCCACTGCAGCTGATTGTTTTTGTAATAATGATTGTATGTAGGCTACTACTGTCTAAGTGTGTCATTTCATTGCTTAATGTGGCACGGTGAACTCGGAAAATTTGCAACCCACGGACATTTTAACAGTCAAGAACACATTCTATTATCAGTGATCACATTCATTCAACTGTGTGTGACTTTGCCATCTGAGTATCACTGTAACTCTGATACTTGCAGGACTGGTATCCATTCACACATGTGCCCAGAGACTAGCTGCCTTGCCATCCCATCATCTGCGTAATTCAGAAAGTGACTGCAACGTATTCGAAAACCTGGGGGTCAAAATGGTGCGGGATTGGGAAACCGAGAAGATGAACTCAAGAGAGCACACATGTCAGTGAAAACTATAAATTAACTGACCAAGAAGATGTGAAAGGCTTTAGTGGAATGCATGAAATTAGGAAAGTAAACGTTTGCAGACGATCGGTAGTGCTTTTGTTGATTTTATTCTAACTATTTAGCACAGGTTCTCGATTTTCATGGTCCTCTAGTGGTTCCAGAAGGTGGGCGTGTAAGACAAGAAGTGACAGTTTGGGCAGCACTTGAAGATGTAGCACCACTGGTTATGGACCATGATTGTTCGCTGCTTTACACCGGCTAATGGCCCGGGGCACACTGGAAGTTACTCGATTTAAAACTGCGCGATGCAGATGGGTGGGTCAACGCCTAGAACACGATACTCCTCAGAGAGAAGGGCCACAAATATCGCACTCGTGTCTACCCTGAAGAAACACTGACAAACCACTTTATTTTTATTTAGGTTCTTATTTACAAATTATTAAGAATCCAAAGGCTTTTCGTCTCATCAACTCCCCTCCTCTTACTGGGTCCCTTCAACCTGTCTCTTCGCCGAACTGTTGCATCTTTATCTCTTTTCTATCGTTACTTCAATGGTCACTGCTCCTCTGAACTGTCTGCTTGCATCCCTCCACCTCAACGACGGGTGCATAGCACCCGTCTAGCAACAAACTTTCATCCCTTCTCTGTCCAACTCTCTAATGCAAGAGTTAACCGTTACTCCCAGTCCTTCATTTATGCAACAGGTCAACTCTGGAACTGTCTCCCTCTGTCTGTATTTCCTACTTCCTATGATCTCCAGTCTTTTAAATGCAGTGTGTCCAGACATCTCGAAATCATCGGATCTTGAATTTGGCTGTCACTTGTACTGTTTTTATTTTTTTCTCGGTTTGCGGACTACTGGCCTTTGGTTCCTTCTTCCTAGCATAAAAAAAAAAAGTTGGGAATGATTGTCACCGAAGTCCAAGCAGGAATGAGTATAATAAAGCCAGGTGAGATACACTGACATATAAATGATACAAAAATACCTGTAACCTGGCAACACTTAAAAAAAAAAAGAAGCAATTACGATGGTAACAAAACTAAGGTAAAATTTAATGAAGAATAAAGAACAGTGTTACGTGTAGAGAAAAGCAAACTCACACGAGGAAGTGATGAAGCGTTGTGGTGATGCTTTGGATGTGTTGGAAAGCTTTGGGAAAAATACGGGCAGTTTACACATGTGCAGACAATGGAGTGAGCCTGACATGGAGTGTAATTGACTGACATGGGAGGAAGGGGGAGAGGGGAGACTGAGGGTGAGATAAAAGAATGGGGTATCGAAGATTATGAGGGAGACGGATGTGAGTTGGAGGAAGGGTAGCTTGTTGGCGGAGGGCACGGTGACAAGGAAGCAATTCGTTTGTTGCCATCCCTATCGGGATTAAAGCGTCTGGCCATAAATAGGTTGAATAGCAATGAATAACATGTAAGGTGAGAGTGGGGTGCTTACGGACATGCATCTTACTCCACGATAGTTATCATAATGTATAGATAGAGACGCTGGTGGGTCATGTGGTATCGGTACGCAGATCTTGATCCTTCCTGGTCGTCTCCCAAAGGACTCGCCGGACAGTCGCCTTGGACACAGGGAGGCGGATGGCAGGAGAAGGAGAGTTACAAGCAGCAATGGCAAGGAAGTCATCTTGGTCATGCCAATGTCACATGCATTATGACGGTAAATGAATAAAGAGGCCTAGGTACAGTACCTTGCACCACATTCCATTTTTGTGCGGAAACAATTTTTAACAGAAATCTAAAAGGAGCGATACTGTGTGCACTAAACACTGTTAATCATAGAGAAACTAAGCCTAGCCCTAAAAACGAGGGACATGGTATTGCGTCATCTGTACATAGAGTCAAATGACCTGAGATCTTGCATGCACCAAGTACCTTATTCAACATCCCTGGTCTTTTGGGCATGTATTACTAAACAGGCTATATCCTGTGACAGAGGCTGGGAAAATATGATTTTTTTTTATCCCCCAGCCTATCATGAAAAATCTCTTATTTTGTGCTACACGCCCAAGGACCAACAATGTGGTATAGAGATTTTTGTGGGTGCAACAACTTGATGCATGTGACAATGGGTATGGCTAACATGAACTGGAATCTAAACAAAAGAAAAACGTATTCTGAATGCATATGCTTGACGGACGGTAGTGGTGGGAGAGAAGATGGCATATGACTGGCAGCTCAAATGCCGGTGTCATATGCCATCTGACAACAGTTAAAAAGACTACAACAGAGAGAGAAAAAGAACAGGCAGGAGAAGAAAATAAATTAAGTAAAAAAGAAAACTAACACATATCAAAAATTAAACACTAAACACAAGTAAAAGAAAGAAAAAAAACACTGAGCGCAGAATTTTACAATGCAGTACAATTGCCTTCACAAAGGAGAGGATTTCCTTTCCCTTAAAATATACATCCTCTCAAAGCACGGACGAAAGAGGGTACAGTCTGTTACCTGTCCTGTCTTCAGAGAAGTACTGTTGGCGCAAAATCCCCAAGACTGGGACGCTCCACCAGCAGGTGATGAACAAAGAGACCAAGCAATCTTCACGGAAAGGAAGGGGGGAGTGCCGTCCATTAAATATCCATGAGAGAATTGGGTGTGGCCAATGCAGAGCAGATATAAAGCCATCTTCCTCCTGCGAGACTAGCCTTGGTAACTGAAGGAGCCCACCTCGCCTTAAACAGCTAGCATTTTGTTGGCCCAATGCACCCCAGCATTCTTGACAGTAACACCGAATCTGTCTCACACTATAAGCATAAAAGCAATATGCAGGTTGTTAGTGCGGAGAAGGATGGGATCCCCTGGTAGGAGGAGGGGGAGCTGATGCTACCTTAGCTAGCAGATCAGTCCGCTCATTCCTTTACGCGCACACATGGACCGTAGCCCAACAAAATTCCACACTCCGTAAAAGGAGGAAACGCCACTCTAAAATCGATAAAACCATTGGATTAGATGAATTAACAGACTCCAGTGCAAAACGAGCACTTTCGGAGTCATGAAAGATCACAAAAGCAGAACGGGGAAGAGTAACAATGATTTGCAGAGCAAACAATCATACTTAGTTCAATCATAGGAGCAGAAGTAATGCCAGGAACGCTACCTTCAAGACTGAAGGACGGGAAGACGGCACAAAAGCCTCTCCCCATTGTAAGCCTTTGATCCATCTGTATAGACAGGGACGGAATCCTCTAGAGTTATGTTCTAAAGAAAGAGAGAGAGAGATAGAGAGACCTGAGAGGGAAATGATTTCATTTCTCCAACAGCAGATCTACAGCGCGTCATCTGAGGGAGTAGCCAATAACCCATCCTCGAGGCCTGATGCAAACTGTCTGCCCCGGGACAGAGAAGGCTAATATCGATCCCTGTAACCAAACTCCTTCTGAAAACTTGGGCGAGTGGTATAAACAGAAGACAGGGAATCCTGGGAGAACACGGCACATGACACTGGGTCCAGGAGACAGTGGAGATGATTCCAGCACCCCACATCAACGACTGGGGGCGTAAATCCAGACGGAGGACAGATACACCAACAATACTCGAGAACGGTGGTAATCTGAATTCCCCAGTCCCCAGACACCAGCATACTGTACCGATTCTAACACCCAGAGATGGGCATCTGTAGCAGAAAATTAGACCTCGTACCTACAGTATATTTAAGTTTAGAAAGAGTAAGAGATCTATGCAACTGGAGAAAGGTCTGATGGTCACCACCCCAAGATGTATGAGCTGGAACCCTCAGGAAAAGGACACCCCTCCACTCAAATTGATAAAGACCAGTCAGTTAAAAACTGCTGAATAAAAACAGGCAAGCAGCCATGAAGACCAAATTCATGAAGGCAAAGTAAAATGACATTGTGCCAGGTAGCGTCATATGCCTTCTTCATATTGCAGAAGACCGTGACTTTGTTGGTTAGTGGGGAAAGCCTAAAAGACAGAAGGTTTCAGGAATAGTAGGGCGTAAGAGGTAGACCGTATTTTAACCCCTTCTTTACCAACCGCTCCCCCCAATGTAAATACTGCATTCACCCCCCATACCGACCTGACAGCTCCCCCTCCCGTAGTATGAGGGATGGTGTATGTTTTTTGTGCCACGTCCAAACTATTCACTCTTTATGATTTATTTGTATACTGATGGTCACATAAACCCAGCATGATGTTGTTACTGTAAAAAAAAAATGATTATAAAATAACTTATTATATGTTTACATGTCTTATGGTAAAGTATTGTTACCCATGTAACTACTGTACAAATTGGTTTGGGGAAAAAAGTCATGCACAGATGGATGGCTTATTTACATATCTTGTAAGCCAAGCATGAAGTGTGTGGACACTTGTGACGGTGATGGCGACCTTGACCCACTTGTTCCCGAGAGTGTGGCATCACCAGGGTCGACACTAATTTCCTCCTCCTCCTCACTCACATCAACCTCGCTATCATTTTCAGGATAATAGTCATCATCACTGTTATCTACTGACACATTAGACAATGTTGCATCATCTGATACACCTAAATAATTATCTTCATGAGGAATAAATTCGTCACTATCGGAATCCGCCAGACACCATGAGAGAAAAATATCCTCTCCACCCACCCTTATGGTCAAGTGCGTGGTAACTGGCTCTCTCAGGCAGGCCAATGAGTGGAAATTTTGCCGTATGTCAGCGGAAAATATAGTACGATATCTGTAGTAGAAATTGTAAATAAAATAATGATTGGTCTAACAGAGGTTACGTCACAGATGAGTGAGCAAGTCATTGGTGCCACCGCAACTCAGTCATGACGTATCTTATGATGTCAGAATTCGTCAGAACCTCGTCACAGTCTTTGTCGTCAAAACACAGAGCTGTTGTTATCACGAGGTTCTCAGAAACAGTCTTACCGGGCAACCCTGAGGCCCATATGCTGCCGTTCATTAGAGGTCCTCGTTCAACGGTTGCGGTTCCGGTGTCTCACAGGTGTTTACAAGTGATGTACGGGGGTAACATCAAAACACATTTCTGGTAAAGAAGCCATACTGCAGAGGGGAAACGATGTTGCCTCTTTCCAAAAACCACATGAGGCAACCAATTACCATCATCTCCAACACCTTAAATATACAAGAAGATTGAAAAATGGGCCAGTGATTGGCTATCTGTAGATATTTACCCGCCTTAGGCATGGGGATCACTACAGCAACACCCAAACAATCTCGAAACTCACCAGTACAGCTGATCTTAGTAATCAATGACAGCAAAAATGAGAGGGATTCGACACACATGTGACGTGAAAAGGCATTAGGGGTACCATCACAGCCAGATAAGGAATCATGGCACTGTGACAAAGCCGCCTTTAGTTCAGCATTAGAAAATAGGCCACGATAAGATTCTACCTCGGGCGAAATTGAAGCCACGAGCTTCCAAGTACAAGCAACTGACGGCGTAGGAGGATTTGGCAGCAACACGATGTGCGTGAAGTTTGTCAGCAGTGAAGTAAGAGATACACTTTTACGAAGGTTGGAATCTTGTACCTAGTGTCCTGATTGGTGAGCAGAGGATCTCGCACTGTCAACTTTCTGCACACCAGCTTAATTATTACAGAATAATATACTATGATATCTAGAAAATGATATAAAGTCAATGAATGTGGTGAAGCACCGACTGACAAAACTGATGGCAAACGTGTCCTTAAATGAGGGTTGTAACAGAGGAGGGATATCGATTTTTTTTTCCTTTCTTTGAGACGGTGAGAATGTGAGTGGAGTATGTGGCAAGGATGACGCATGAATATTACATGAAGGCATTAAAGTCGCCTGGGCTGAAGATAGGTGAGAAGCAGCGAGTAGGTAAAGACGCGGGGTCAACACAAGTTATACTAAGATAAACATTACATTTGCACAAGACGCATCGTTGACAGTGAGACAAAATATAATGGAATAATGAGGAAGGATGAAAGGCAGGTGAGGTGGCAAGGAGAGTGAGTAATACAATGAGTGATGCACGTAAAGAGGCCTTTGCTAGATTAGTATGATAATGGTGGTATACCCGAAGCCCGGGTGATCTGGGTTCAGGAGAATGAGGGAAATCTTCCTATAGGCAGATGACAACAGGGTGATGAAACGACCTATATTTTAAAAGTTTCTTCATATACTATTAAATACAAAAGCCAGCAATCTTGGGAACTTGTCGCTGAAGGCAAAACAGGAATGAATATTTAGAAAATGAAGTAATGCATTAGCTTATGCATAGTGCAGTTTTGGATACTTTATTCAGCTGCGAAAACAGTAAGAGTTGGGACACTACACACGAAGCAGGAAGCGACAGGCAATGGTGTCAATAGGGCCAATAGTGGGACAAGT
>JAGKTI010004879.1:0-13638 GCA_018397915.1 Birgus latro
CTGTAGTCGTTCCCCCCAGAGTGGCACTGCAGTATTGGCCACAAGCCGTACTGGGTACGAGGCAGGATCGGCCACAGTCCGTCCCTCTGCTACTAGTCCTCTCAGCTCCCCGGTACGGGCCAATAGCCGCACCAGAGCTACAACCTCCTGCGCCACTACGATGTCGTCCACTAGTCACGTCAGGCCAGAGGTAGGGCAGGCCATTAGCTGCACTGAAGCTGTTGTCCCCTGTGCCACCCCGACGTCGGCCATTAGTCACGTCAGGCCAGAAGCAGGGCAGGCCACTAGCCGCATTGAAGCTGATGTCCCCTGTGCTACCACGACGTTGACCACTAGTCACGTCAGGTCGGATGTAGAGCAGTCCACAGTCTGCTTCTCTCCTACAGGAGGACCTGCAGCCAGAGAGGACCCCTCCTTCGAGCCGTGGCAAGGCCTCACCCGAGGCCTTGGTTCCCTGCAACTCTACCAGGGTGAACATCGGCTGAAGCAGAGTCCCCGCAGACCCCGCAGCCAACGTCGGGCCCTGTCTACTACTCCCCCCGGCCCGAGGTCCCCGTGTGATGACCCTGTCGGCGACACCGCCCTCCAGCCATTGCTGCAGTCCAGCCACCCCAGGTTCCAGTACCCTCGGTCCTCAGTTGCCCTGGGAGTTGCCCCGAACACCTGGGTGCGACTTACCTGTGGGCGAGGCCTCTTTGAGTCTCCCCCAGACTCGACGACAGGCTTGTCTCCTGGCTCTCTTCAGGCCGAGCCCCTAGTCCCACGACTACGTGTGGGGCCCTGTCCAGGGGCGTGCCACTCTGCCCTTCCTCCAGACGGAGGAATCAACCTAGGGCCCACCAGTGGTAATGAAGTGAGTGGACTTTACATATGTGTGTGCTTTTTCGACCCAGATATTTGTGTGCATTAACTTATACCATACGAGTGATTCCCTACAGTGTATTCTCGTATTAAGTGACCAGGAACCCAGAGTATAAGATTGGACGAGCCTAATAGCTAACCGTGGCCCGACTTATATCCAGAGTAGAGTCCCGCACCCCCCCATTGAACGAAATGCCTTTGTGACCAACAGAACAATAATAGTGTCGGTTGTGCCATTCCCTCGTTATTTAAACTCTCCCCCCCCCCAACCCACAGGCACGCGAGTGAAACACCTCAGCGACTAACAGAAGGAATATATATTATTTCCATCGTGCCTTCCCCTCGTGCAGTAAACCTCCACCCACCCCAGTGTCCGGGCATGTTAGTCAGGGTATGCCAAAATATCGCAGTCCCCCCCCCCCCCCCCCCCCCCCCCCCCCGTCAGTGATCACTACGTGGCAGACTCTACCTGAGATAGACTTCCCGCCGACAGGTGTCTGTGACACAGATGTTAACGTAACTTATATACAGTGCCGTCCAGTGCTATACGGGTTTGGGAAATTGTAGTAGATTCATTCCTGTGTCTTAAATTATAAGTGTATTTTATGTGCCATAAGTGTTGGGTAAATAGTACCATACTTCTACCAGTTAGTATAGTGACAGACTCCCCATCAAGTAAAACCTCGTGTTAAGTGTTAACCCATCCCCGACCAACCCAGTTTGTAATATATTTGTTGATGTACTATTGTCCCTGGGAAGATATCTGGAATACATGTGTGTAATACTTACTGCCTTGTTTATGTGTCCAGTTCTATTCCTTAGAGTTACCGACCCGGTCTAGAATAGGGACCCGCTGTAGCCTGCGTATTTGAGGGCGAGAAACCGACCCACAAATACGTAGCATAACAATCATCATCGTCATCACCACCATCACCAAAACTACCACCAACACTCAGTTCCCGCTGCTGTTATCCCTTCATCCTGAAGACGCCTTTGTAATTGCACGGTACAGCATAATATTCTCGCAACCTTCAGATGATACTATTCATGTAAAAAGGAGCCTTACTGACTAAAGGATTAAAAATAACTTCCATTGCTACGAGAGGTCTGGCCTAGAGGAAAATAGTCAGGTGGTAACGTCATCGTAGTGAAGGATGTTCTCAGTCGCTCCGATGACACCATAGCATACTCTTACTACCGCTAGACGATTGTTACACAACTTCAAAAAGGTCTTTTGGATTGAATGGGTTAAAAAAAAAACAAAAATCTTAGCAGATTGTAATTGTCTGGATAGAATTAGAAAAAAAAATAGAACAGGAAAAGATGGGAAGGGTAGGAACTAGGATCAGGGGGAAAACCATGTACTGTACCAAAGTAGGAGAAGCATTTTCAGAATATAAATTAAACACCCCAATTCATCATGCGGCTTGCAATGCTGGGTTGCATTTCTGCCTGACAGACCGGTGGACTGGGTTTGTTTCCCCTTTTGTCCCAGTTCACCCATTAGTACTACCTGTTGGGGGTCATATTCTTGAAGATTGAGTTAGCCCTAGGATGCGTCCACACTTGCTCGAAACATGTGATCCGCAAGATGAAACGAAGCACCGGGTTACAGCTGCTGCAATGAAGAGAGAAACCTGTTCTTACACAGGAAAAATCATCTAAGATATTACCATTATGCCGGGAATCGAACCCGCGACTCTCAGGTGAGAGCCAGGCAGCATACCTGGTCCCGGGTTCGATTCCTGGCATAATGGTAATATCTTAGATAGAAGCTGCTGCAATATTGAAGTCTGAACGTGGAAGGACCCGTAAGCTTTGTTTCTTCTTGTCGATCACATGTTTAGGACAAGTGTGGCCGCACCCTTAGTGATCCTCGTGCAGATGATAGGCATAAATACAACCCTTCCTCCTCCTCCTCCAAGCGTTCGAAATTTTCAGATACAGTCTATCTATTGCCAGACGCCATAATCCTGTAAGGGGTGGCCATTTGACTCTGAGTTATTTGTTTTACAGGGAGGGGCACTAACCCTCCACCAACCCACTTGTTGACACGTAGGGAGCACGTATGGTTTGGTTATATGGTTACCACCCAGCGTTGTACAGTCAAGAACCATAATTAACCTTTTCCATCAGATTCTTTTATATATCGTTCATTTTTTAAGGCTGCAACATGCTTGCATGCGTCGGCCTTTTTGGATTGGAGCGTGTAGCATTTTATGACCGGATGCCCTTCCTGATGTCTACCAATGACCCTTGGGTGGATTCGATCCTCCGACCAGAGCGGAGCGCTCTAACCCACTGAGCCACGGCATATATATATATATATATATATATATATATAATTCTTGCTACTACCGTACGATTTTATTGGGGGTTACATATAGCCGTTATTACCTTCATCCTCGTTAAGGGCCTCCTAAGGTGAATAAAATCGTCTTTTCAGCAAGAATAAACTGCAGAATGATCTAGTGTTATAAATGGTACTGAAGCATATACACTGCCCAGTATTATAAATTTTTATGAGACAACCAGATGGCAACATAGACCCTTTTAACACACACGCACACACACATCAATGGCATGTTTTCATTTAATTATACAGCAAATCCCAGTTCTCTGTTCAGTAGTGGTTATTTGTGACACGGTGATGTGGAAAAATATGTACAGTACCGGCATTCAGGAGGGAGAGAGAGGGGGAGGAGGAGGGAGGAAGAGGGCCGATGGGGAGAGATTACAGTACTTTTATGACCCTCTTTCTCTGGTATTTTCCTTTACATGCTGTGTTAGGAAAAACTCCTGCACAAGATCTAGGAGCTTTTGATCCCAACAGCTTTCATGGCTTTTTACATCTAGAGTATTCCAATTTATATTTTAATTGAAATCTCCATTTAATATAACTCTTTCAGATTTCTCTTCCATTGCATGTAATAATGTTCTTAAACTCTGAATTGTGTGGTACTTTGTGCCAGGTCTTCATATTCGCCTCTTACCCAAGTGTTTGTTTTGGATGGCATTTATAAATTTGTGTATGTGTGTGTGTGTGTATGTGCACATTTTTTACCATAAAGTCCTTGGTAAATTACAGCCATTGCTGCTCACAAAAGCAGAGTTGCCAGTTCCCTTCAGAGTACCGTTGGAGAAATTATGATACAGTAGTTTGAAATGCATCCCTGACAGAATGAGATCTATCTGTACCAGTATTATGTAGATGATTACATCATTCAGGGTCAAATGCCCTTGATTGATGTGATTGATCTGAGGTCTGCTGAAAGAATCTGATATTGCAAACTGAAATAGGCCTGAATTATTTTTTTTCTTTATTTCAGGGAACCAAGCGATGAAGGCAGCCGAAATCCCATTCACCTGTGCGGGTCTGCCACAGGTGAGCTAATTTAATATTCAGTAACCTCACTGCTTAACTCCACTCACATGCTTAGTCAGAGTATGCAGTAGACCAAAGCCAGGTCCGTTAAAGTTGATAGGCCTAGTTCGTTATATCTGAGCCCCGCCCCCCCTCCCCAAGGTGGGATTTCAAGAACATTTGAAAATGAATGAGTACAACATCATATTCTAGTACTAAAAAGAAAACTACATCAATTTTACACTAACTTGGCCCATAATTTCACCCTTTTGCAGCATATTCCACATTCTTGTCATAGCACTTCTTCATGACTAGTGCTCTATTACTATAGTCTTATTACAACTCAACAGTCTCATTGGGGAGAGGGTTATTTCAGGCCAGGTTGGAGTAAAAATGGTAGGAAACACATGTACACTACCTAAATGGATTTACACTGCTTACACTCCCACTTCTCTTGTAGGCTGTACAGTGAGTTAACTGTCATTTATTGTCACTGTCAGCAAAGGTGGCTTCTAGTGGCTCTTATATCATATCTGTTATAAAGAGTCCTGAGGTGCTGGAATGGGGTCCTGGAGGCTGCAGTGCTGGATGCTAAGGCTGTGTGGAGACTGGTTGAGGATGTTGATTGTACAGACACAGTGGGGGGCTCTGACTTTGTATGAAGCCTCTTTGCAGCAGGAGAGGGCACAGGCTAGAAAAAACTGGGAGATCGTAGGCTGCATCTGCCTTGGCTGCTGCAGCATTAACTCTGGCCTGATGAGCCACATGACCTCATAATGTTGAGCCAGGGGTCTTCCAACTTTGTCTATGATGGTCAGGATTGTGTCCACACCATCAGTGCCTGCAGCTAGAGGCAGTCCTGCAGCTAGAGGCAGTCCTCCTCCTCCTCCTCCTGTTCTTCTTTTTCTTCTTCTTCTTTTGATGTCTTGTCTTCCTGTAGTTCTGCCACAATCTCATCCTCCATCTGGTGATAGCACCCAGGCACACCAGCATCCTCATCCAGCCACTCTTGCAGCTCCTCCTCAGCAGGGTTCCCCTGCCCTGCAGCTCTCAACATTTCTGCCATCCTTGTTGGCTCAAACTCCTCAAAATAATGCATTAATGCTCAAGTTTGGGGGAGTTCTGAGGAGTTAGCACCACCCATTTTGGGGTGTGGCAAATGCCACACTCTTCCACACCTCAGCCCAATTGAAGATGGTGTCCTTTATGGTGTATTTCTTGAAACAGTGAAGAGTTTTCTTGCCTCTGCTGTCCTTATAGTCATCATGGTCCATCCCATCATCAGGCACATTGAGACACTGTTGCAGGTAGAGGTTTCTGTAGTGCCTCTTGGCACTGCCTATGACTCCCTGGTCTATAAGTTGGATTAGGGCTATGGTGTTGGCTGCCAGGATTAAGTCTTTGGTTTGCCTGTTCTTGCTGCAGAATTTGCCAGAGGAATGGTTGGCTAGTGTGTTGTGTATCAGCATCACTTCATGTCATTAGTGCTGCATCATAGAAGGGTCAGAGCTGTGTTAGAACCAGTCATTAATGATATCTTGGGCTGACCAGGCAGACTTGTTCCCATGGTAGTCCACATGAAGCTTGGCCATGACGTTCTTGAATGACCGTGGTCACTTGCTTTTACCTACTATGACTGACTGTAGGCAATGAGAGCCATGAGCTTTGGCACAAGCCAGAATGAACTGATGCTCCTTCATTTTTTGTATCCCCTGGAATGCTGCCAGTGTCTTTGGAAGCCTGGGTGTTTTGATGAAAGAGCACACCAGAAGAACTCAGTCTCATCAACATTGTAGATTTGAAACTCACACAGGCTCTCCTCCTCCATATGCTTCTGAAGATGCTGGATGAACAGCTTCACAGCATCAACATTAGTGTAGAGCATATCCCCAGTTATAGCCTTGTTAACAGTGCCTCCTGAATCCCCACAGCCATCCATCACAACACTTGAAACCCTTAAATTCAAGGTGTGTAGGAGGCTTCTTTGCTGCATGTTGGATGTTCAGGTCATACACAAGGACACCCTCATCTCACTCCTGCATGTACCACTTATGAGTACAGTAATCCCTCCAAGATCCAACGTAATAGAGCCAAAGGCATGTCCAGGACATGGGAAAAGTGCCCCTGGACTTGTAATTATAGACCCCAACCCAACCTAACTTTGAAAGCCGCCTAAATAACTCCCTACCGGACATGCACAGCACCTATTTAAGACCCTCTGCACACAAATAAGGGACAGAAACCATGAAATAAATGAAAAGGAACAAGAGAAAGAGAAATTAGAAGTGAGTATGGAAAATATTTAGCAGTGTATAAGGTACTTATGACACGTCCGTGCCCCTCACGAAGACTAACCTGCTTTCTTTATGGCTCAGACTGCTTTCTTTATGGCTCAGACAGTGGTGAAAGTGCACTTGAAGCAAGTACAGTAATCCAGTATTGTGCTGCACTTAATCCTTTGCACTTTGAATTAGTGTTTAACACGGCATATTCTGTTCTTACTTGCACCACGCCAGTTGCAACATGCCAGCATTGCACAAAGCACTTAATCCTTTGCACTTAACACTGCTCAACACTTTAAATTCCCATGTGGTCTGGTGGCCAGGAATTGCTTTTTATTGACTGTTTATTCACAAAAATGAGCATGTGGGCATCCATGGCGATGAGCGTGCAGTCACGACAATAGGTAGGAGGGAACTGGGGAGGATGCAGGGGCACTCTATCAGACATCAGAGGAACTATGCGTCAAAACACAGCTGTTCATCACCGCGCGGGAAATTTAAAGTAGAGATTAACACATATCATTTTGTGTGTATTTACCTAATTGTATTTACCTAATTGTGATATACAGGAAATGAGCTACGCTCGTCTCTGTTTTCAATGAGTCAAATTTAGCTTTAAACTCGTTTAAGTTTTTAGACTGGACGATCTCGTTGTCCAGTCTATTCCACAGGTCTATGCATCTATACGGAAAACTATATTTCTTGATGTCCTTCAAGCAGCGCGGCTTCTTCAGTTTCAGTCCATGTCCTCTTGTTGCTCTCTTATCCCATAACAACAGATCTTCTCTATCAATTTTATCTACTCCCATCATGGTCCTGAACACTGCAATCATGTCACCCCTCTCTCTCCTTTCCTCTAAGGATGGCAAATCCAGCCTTTCTAGCCTCTCACTATATGACAGATCTGCCAAACTGGGAACCATCTTGGTTGCTGTTCTTTGTATTCTCTCAATCTTGTTTATATCTTTCTTTTTGTGTGGGGACCACACTACTGCCGCATATTCTAACCTGGGGCGGATCATGGCCACTATCAGTTTTTTCATCATCTCTTCATTCATGTAATGGAATGCCACTCTTATGTTGGTCAAGAGTTTATATGTCTCTCTAACTATCTTGTTGATGTGTTTTTCAGGTGACAAACTATCCTGGAACAGCACTCCTAAATCTTTCTCTTCTCTCGCTTTTGTGATTGGTTCATTACCCATCATATAGTTCAGTGATGGTCTCTTGGTGCTTTTACCCATTTCCAATATTTTACATTTTTTTGCGTTGAATTTCATTTCCCACATCCGGCTCCAGTCATGTATCCTATCCAGATCCTCCTGCAGCATTTTACAGTCCTCCTCAACCTCTACCTTCCTCAAGATCTTGGCATCATCAGCAAACAGACTTGCATAACTGTTTACTCCATCTACCATATCATTTATGTAAATCAGGAACATTACTGGTGCCAACACCGAGCCCTGTGGGACACCACTTGTTACTTCTCTCCATCCAGACATCCTGTCCTTTATTACTGTCCTCATTTGTCTGTCTCTCAAAAAGTCTTTCATCCATTCCAGGAGGTTACCCTTCAGTCCTCCTATATGCTCTAGTTTCCACATTAGTCTCTTATGGGGTACCTTGTCAAAGGCCTTCTCCAAATCTAAATATACACAATCCACCCAACCGTCTCTCTCCTGCAGCACATCAATCGCTCTTGAGTAAAAGCTCAACAAGTTGGAAACACATGACCTTTCACTTCTAAATCCAAACTGACTTCCAGTCAAAATACTCATCTCTTCCAGATATTTTATCCACCTATCTTTCAGAACCTTCTCGCACAATTTTGCAACCATGCTGGTTAGGGACACTGGTCTATAGTTCAGGGGTTCTTCCTTGTTTCCTCCCTTATAAATTGGTACCACATTTGCTCTCTTCCATTCCCGAGGCACTTTCCCTTCTTCCAGCGAACACACAATTAAACTGTGAATCTTATCTGCCAGTTGGTCTCTGCATTCCTTCAGTACCCAATTTGAAATTCCATCTGGTCCTGGGGCTTTCCTTACATCTTGAGTTTCCAGTAATTTGTACACTTCCTGCACTTCCACTTTTATATCTTTTATCACTACACTCCTAGTCACTCCCTCCCCCTCCACAAACTCCCCTTCATTAGTAAAAACTGATTGGAAACGTTTGTTCATTATTTCAGCTTGCATTGCCGCATCATTATAGACCTCTCCTTCTACTTTCAGTTTGGTGATTCCTTCCTTTTGTTTCAATTTGCCATTAACAAATCTATAAAACAATTTGGGTTCATCCTTACATTTGTCGATTATACCTTTTTCAAAGTTCCTTTCTTCCTCTCTACGAATTCTTGTATATTCATTTCTAGTTCTTTTATATTCTTCCTTTGTTCTGTTATTACCTCTCTTTCTCCATTTGTTCCATGCCATGTTCCTCTCTTTTTTTGCTATAATACACCTTCTATTAAACCACTCCTTTTTCCTGTATTCTTTCCCACTTACTCTTGGAACATATTTATCCACTCCTGAATTATAGAGGTCTAGAAAGATATCCCACTTCCTCTGAATCTCTCTTGTTTCTCTGAATTTTCTCCAATCTGCATTTTCAAAAAATTTACTCAATTCCGTAAAGTTTGCTTTCCCAAAGTTGTATCTTCCCTGCCTATGGAGCTCATCTCTTGGCACCACGTTCCCTATTATCATCTGGAACTCAATGACCACNCCCCAAAAGTCCGGGACTTGAGGCTTCCGGGACTTGGGTATCAAGGTCTTAAAGGGATTACTGTATACACAGTTTCATCTAATTTCTCATTGGGCAGCTTCCTGGTCCTTAACCCATCTTTCCCTTCCTCCCACTTTCCATTTTATTCATTGCCTCCATTGTTTTATCTTTAGCCATCAGGATGTTGTGAAGGGTTGACTTCTTAAACCCATACTTGCACATGAGGTCAGCCCTGCTCATGCCTTTCTCATGTGCACCTCCATGTTCTCAGCAGTGGTAATAATCCTCTTCTTTGCTTTTTCAGTTGAGGAGGTGCTGGGAAATTCATTACTAGAAGCCATTTTTTCACATTCAGGCTTGGAAAACACTTAGCAAAGCTGAGCTGTGAGATGCATATACGATTGTCTGCTTGTAATGAAAGATGCAGCAAGACTGAGGCTGATCACATGTGAGACAGTGTGTCCACAGACTCCGGTCCTGCCCAGGCCTGCTGGTAGTACTGTTTCCCCAAAATAGCCCAATTCGTCACCTCTTCCCTTCCGCAGATCTCCAACCTAGTCCAAGTGGGTGGGAAAAACCGCAGCCAGCCTTGGTAATTGTGTTCTGAGCCACCCCATGCATGGGGAGCGGTCTGTAAGGGCCACATGATGCGTCCCCTGTAATGGACAGTGTATTTTATAACTAAATAACTGCTCTGCGAACTCAAAGGTGTCCGGAAGAGCTACATGATTTGCCTTGTTTTACAGACATTGTTTGGTATAGCCGATGAACTGTTCAGCAGCCTTCGTCTGTCTGTGTACTGATCTGTCTATCTATAGCCACACGCTGCAATCCCGTAAAGGGTTGCCACAAACAAATCACCTTCATGTCGCCCTGTCCTCTGCTATTTTGCTGCCTTCCCTCCAACTCACACCCACCCCCTCTCATATACCTCTCCACTCCATCCCTCCACATCCTTGGTCTACCCCTCCCTCTCCACCTCACTCACTTACACTCTCCTCATTAGTCTTTTGCTCTCCAACCTGTCTACTTGACCAAACCACCTCAGTGTTTATCTCCTGATGCTTTCTATCACGTCCACATCTGCAATGCTCCTTCACTTCCATATTTATCAGTCTCTCTCTCTCCATGTAACTCCCTCATCCTCCTCTCTAATGACTGATTTCTGCTGCTCTCGCTCTTGACTTGCATCCTTCCAACAAGATCTTAGCTTATTTCCATACGTTAGAGTTCTATCTATCTATTTATCTATAGCCCGACGCCCTAATCCCGCAAAGGGTGGCTGCAGACAAAACCCCTCCAAGTCGCTCTGTCACCCACCGTTTGCCTACCCTCCCCGCCACCTCCCTCCCCCCCCCCCATATACCTCTCAACTTCATCCCTCCACCTCATTCTTGGCCTTCCCCTCCCTCTCCCTCCCTCCACCCCACCTGCATACACCCTCTTAGTCAGTTTTTCATTCTCCACTCTCTCCACATGTCCAAACCACCTCAATGTATTTCTCCTAATCTTCTCAACCACATCCACATCCACCCCACAACGTTCCATCACTTCATTCGTCAACCTGTCCCTCCATGTCACTCCACATGTTCCTCTCAAGTAACTCATTTCCACTGCTCTCACTCTTGACTTGTTACCCTGTAGCAAGGTCCATGCCTCGCCTCCATACGTCGTAGGGATCACGATACTGTCATGCAGTGACTTCTTGACTTCCATACTCACCTCCCTATTTCTCATCACTGCTTTCAGTGAACCTTCCTTCCCTGCTGTACCCTTTCAAGTATTTCATCCCCAAAACTTCCATCCTTACTCATCACACTGCCCAAGTACTTGAATGCACTCACATTCTCCATATCCTCACCATCCAACCTCACTGTGCATTCTGTGACTTCATTCCTCTCAAACACCATAACTTTACTCTTGTTCACATTGACTTTCAGATTCCTCTTCTTACATACTGTCCCAAATTCATTCACCAAACCTTGCAACTCCCCTTCATCTTCGCTCAACAATACTGTATCATCGGCAAACAACACCGGAATCTTCCACAACTCGCCCTCATTCATTAGAGCCACCCCCACATCCACTGCCCTACCTTGCACCTCCTTTACAACCCCATCCATGTATATATTAAACAGCCATGGAGACATCACACAACCCTGTTTCAGTCCCACTTTCAGATTAAAGAACTCACTTACCTCACCATTCACTCGCACAGTAGCCCTAGCTCCTTCGTACATGCTCTTCACAGCACTCAACAATTTCCCCTCCACTCCATATACAGTATTCTGAATACCTTCCACATACCTTGCCTATCTATTCTGTCATAAGCTTTCTCCAAGTCCATGAAGGCAGCATACACTTTCTTTCCCTTCTCTAGATACTTCTCCACTAGACATCTTAAAACAGATATCTGATCTACACACTCTTTTCCCTTCCTAAATCCCCCTTGTTCTTCTCAAACTAACTCCTTTGTTATATGCCTAACCCTATCAGTAAGTACCATATATCTTTCCAGTCACACTAAGAAGGCAAATACCCCTATGGTTACCATATACTTCTCTCTTCTCTTTTCTTTTATATAAAGGAACAATTATACCTGATCTCCAGTCCTCTGGAACCCTTCCCTCTTCCAAAGCCAATCTATACAACTTCCATATCCATTCCACAACAATCTCACCTCCATACTTCAGCATTTCACCACACACTTCATCAATTCCTGGGGCCTTTCCCATCTTGATCTTCTTCAATGCTTCCACTACTTCCACCCTACTGATCTCTTCCTCCCTCCTCTCACCTTTTCTTCTCCCAACCATTCCCCAACCACTTATACTTGCTCTGCTCTCACTCTCTACATTCAGCAAATCCTCACAGTGCTCCTTCCATCTCCTCAATTTCTCTCTCTTCTCCACCAGCAATCTATTATTCCCATCTTTCACTCCCCTACTATTTCCCCTTTCATACTGTCTTACTTTCGTTACCTCCTTCTAAAACAATTTCTTACTCTCCCTCCATTTTACACTCAGATTCCTCCCAAACTCCGTATCCACTTTCTTCTTACTCCCCTTTACCAATCTCTTTACCTCTCTTCTTCACCTCACATATACCTCTCTCTTCTCTCTCTCATCTTCTCCCCTACCTTTGCTCACTAGCCATTCACAATATGCTTTCATCTTTTGTTCCACAGCTCGTTTCACATCATTCCACCACGATGTCCCTTGCACACCACTGCATCTCCTCCTCACTCCACAAACCTCCTCACACGCTGTGCCTATCTCTTCTGTGAAAATCTTACATACATCTTCCACCCCTTTCATCTGCTCTAACTCTTCCCAATCTTTCTTCCACTATTCTCTTACACTCTGCCATTTTCTCATTATCTTGTAACTTCTCCACTCTTCTCGCAGGAGCTATTTCCTCCTGTCTTCCCCTTGGTCTCTTCACCCACTTTCTTTGCAGCCTCGCCTTGGCCATCACTAAGTGATGGTCAGAGATTCCACTCCCCCACCCTTTCCACACTCTTGCATCCAACACTTGTCTTCTCATTCGCTCATCCACACACTCGTAATCTGTCATTGCCTTCCGCTTTACAGGTTCACCATCCATCCTCCTCAAGACTCTCCATGTATACCTGTGGATCATCTTGTGCCAAAAGTAGGTGTTGGCTATTGCCAACCCTTTACCAGCACAGATGTCCACCAAGGCACTACCATTCCCATCCATCTCAGCTGGCACGCCCCACTGACCAACCACTCCATCCACTCGTACATTCCCAACTTTACCATTCATGTCTCCAATCAAAAACGCTCTCTCACTCCTCTCAAACTTTTCCATACATGCATCAACACTTGCCCAAAACTCATCTTTCACTCTTGCCACTCGGTCCTCTGTTGGCGCTTACGCACATACAATCGCCCAAGCTTGTATACCTACTTTCATCCTCACCCATACAATCCTTGCACCTGCTGTTCCATACTCTCTTATATTCTCCTTCCACTTCTTGCTTATCATCAGACATACTCCTTCTCTTGCCCTCTCATTCTCATTGACTCCCGCACATATTCCTAAACTGTATTCCCATTCTCTCACCCTTTCACCTTGCCATTTAGTTTCAGTCAATCCACGTACATCCACTCTTGCATCCTCAAGCACCTGAACAATCTCTCTCTCTTTCACTTCATCATTCACTCCTCTTACATTCCACGTCCCCACCCTCAGGATGTCCTTTGTCCGTTCCGTAGTCGTCAACGTATGGTCTGTCCTGGTCCGAGGTGCTTTATTCGCTTGTTTAGTTAGTTCTTTTTACGGGGTGGGGCACTAACCCACCACCAACCCTTTTAGTCGCCTCATACGACAAGCAGGGATACTGGGGGAGTATTCTTGAAACCCCCCTACCCCCAGGGG